>APFE031729970.1:156725-258659 GCA_000404065.3 Pinus taeda | reverse complement strand
CTCTCAGCAAAAATCTATGGTAGCCGACCTTCATCTTATTTTCCCTCTTTACTATTTATCCCTTAAATCTGCTCTTCTTCTGTCAAGCATTCAATTGGTCCTGATGATGGATCTCGGTTGAGATTCAAAACGCTGACAAATAATGATTCATACTGTGGATTCTCTGGTAACTAAGTCAGAAAAAATGAGCCACAGAGGTCTAAAATCCATCCCATGTATTTTTCTTCAATAAGGAATCCATTTCTTCTTCAATATCCATTTTCCATTTTTCACTATCTGTATCATCCACTACTTCCTGATAACAAGAAGATTCCCCATCTTTAGTAATCAAAGAAAAATATGAAGTGAAATCTTCATACATTTTGGGAGTTTTTATTTCCCTTATAGACCTTCTTAGAGTGACTAGTTGTTGAACTAGTTCAGAAACTTCAACAGTTTCCTCTGTATCGTCTTCACCTTTTCCTCCATAAGTCTCTACTTCTTTTTGACTTTTGGAAAATGTTCTAACCTCCAAACGAATTTGCTGATTTGGTGATACCCGTTCATGTTCAATTCTTTCAACATCTTATTTTAAAAGAGAAGATTCATCAAATGTTACATCTCTACTAATGACTATCTTCCGTGAAGTAGGATCCCACAACCTATATCCTTTCACCGCATAGTCATACCCAACAAAGACATAACATTTCGATTTTGGATCTAATTTTGAATGCATATTTTTATGAATAAGAGCATAGGCATCACAACCAAATATATTTAAATGTGAATAATCACAAGATTGACTCGACCAAACTTATTTAGGAATTTTACAATTAATTGCCACTGAAGGTGACTTATTAACTAAATAGCAAGTAGTAGACTTGTTATCAGGAAGTAGTTAATCATACAGATAACAAAAAATGGAAAATGTCTATGGAAGAAGAAATGGATTCGTTGGTCAAGAAAAATACCCGGGACCTTGTAGAACTTCTTGAAGGGAGAAGTGTTGTTGGATGAAAATGGGTCTTCAAATTGAAACGGAAAGTTGATGGAAGTATCGAAAATAGGGTGAGGCTGGTAGGAAAAGGGAATTCTCAAGTTGAAGGTATTGACTTTCATGATATTTTTTCACTAGTTGTAAATATTGTTTCTCTTCGTACTCTGTTGTCACTAACTACATTACTTAATCTTCTGTTAGAATAGTTAGATGTTAAAACAATTTTTCTACATGGTGATTTTGATGAAGAGATATATATGGAAAATCCATAAGGTTTTGTACAAGGTCATAGTAGAAAAACAAAAAAAGATGGGCAACAACAGATGGTTCATTTTCTTCCACAATAGAACAACAAAAATATGGGCAACAATAGTCTCTCTTCTCATGCTCCTCTTCTGTAGCAGAATAGGCAAAAAAACAGTGCATCTCTCCAACACATAGGCTTCTCTCTCACGTGGCCAACTTATCTAGTGACGTGTAGGGTTTTCAAAATAAAACAACAGTTTCCAGCGGTGGCTCCTTTTTGGCCTCGTGACATTAAACAAAACGATGACAGCTGTGTGGGAACATTCAAATGAACCCTGTCTCCTTCAATCAGACTTCCTCAATGACCTAAATGATCTAATACTAATTGATGGTTTGAGCAGTTTATTAAGCAAAATGAAATGAAAATTGAATGGAAACCGAAAATTAGACAAGTAAACACAAAATATTTACGTGGTAAAACCTTGACACTATGTCAAGGAAATGTCCACATGGCAAGGGATTGGAAATTTTTATTAATCAAGATTGATTCTCCATGATATAACCCCTCGGGCATTCACCAATTTCATATCAGCCTCTCATCCATTACATAACTGCTATTCATTAGAAATCTCATTACAAACCTAATTTACAAAACTAACTGGTAGTAATTACTAATATTTTTCCCATAATTACATGTCTTGTTGTCACATTAAAAAAAAGGATTAAGGGAGAGCGAGAATGCTTTGTAGAGAGGATGATATAGGATGGAGAGTAAAAAGAACGTGAAGTAAGAGGATAGTGGAAAATGATGGTAGGAAGAGAGAGGGAGACATTAGTGGGGATATTTAAAAATTGTGACGAAAAGGTAAAAATGTGTGAGAGAGAAGAGGGGAGAGAGTATGATGGATAGGGAGTGAAAGCAAGATATAGTGTGAGAGCGACAGGGAGTAATTGCAAGAGAGAAAAATGGGGTTAGAGAGAGAGAGAGAGAAGAGCGAAAGATAGAGAGAGAGTTAGGATATGTGATAGAGAGAGGAAGGGACGAAGGAGGAGTTAAAGAGATAAAGAGATAGGGAGAGGGAGGTTCAAAGGAAGGAGAGAGAGAGAGAGACTAGGCTAGAGGAGGTTGTCGTTAAATATGCACATAGGGAGGGAGGGATTGATAGAGAATGAGAGGAATTGAGATGGAGGAAGGTGGAGAGAGGGGTGGAGGGAGGTGTAGAAGAGAGAGATAAGGGAAATAAGGAGAGAGATAATGTTAGATAAATAGAGAAAGTGAGAGAGAGGAGTGGAGGGATATAGTGAGGAAGGTGGAGGGAGGGAGAAAGGGTGAGGTAATGTTAACAAGAATTAGGAATGTTACTCATCACATGCATGATATTAAAATAAAAACACTCTTATAAGAATGCATGCATTATTTTCTGAATAATATGTTCACATTGTTGCAAGTGGGTTACTAAACAATTTTCATGTTTCGTACTCACTCAAAATCCAAATAGTAATGAAAAATCTATGAAAAATAATAATGGAAATAGAAACTTAATCATAGTGTAGGTTTATGTCATCTTATGTATTTGGAAAGCATTAGTTTGTTTTTCCCTATAATTAGAAGACATATTTTGTGATTAGGAGGAAATGTTTATCTTCTTGTATTATTGGAAATCATAATTTATCATTTTTTTATAATTTGAAAGAAATTTTGTCCAACCATGTACTTCAAAGAAAGTTACTATCTCTTTGTCTAAATGGAGGAATATTTTTCTTTTTCCAAATCCCCTTAATGTAGGGAAAATAAAATTACTCAAGAAAGATAGTGGATAGCAAAAGAAAGCAATGGGAAAGGTCATTGAAGAGAAAAGGAAACCATAGGTAAAGGAAAATGGATGCTCTTAGCAAAGTATAATTAAAATTCTATCCTAATGGATGAACCTTGACTATTTGATTAAGGCAAGTTTTTATGCATGACTGTGATGAGCACCAGTATTGAAACAGTAATGTTGCAACTCATGGGGCTATGAACTTTACTTCATCAACCCAGAGTTCATACAAACATGGAGGTGCCAGTGTTGTATAAAGAAGTAGGTGTAATGGTTCCACTCTTTGTCAGCACTGAGTTGGGTGATAGACCACTAGGCCTTCTCAAACCATCCTTCTATTGATTTAGAAGAATTTTTATTACCAATTGAGAAAGGATAATTTTACCCTAAGCGAGAGGATTGAAATGCTACCTACTGCAGTAATGAAAGATTGAAATAGATGCCTAAAACACACAAGTCATCTAGCTATTTATTAATACACATTGCTTCAGAAGAATTCTAATTCGAGACCTATGAAATAGTAACTAACCTAGGCATGAAATTTAATCAAACGCTTAACTATTGTGCACATGAATAAGCATAACAACCCATTTTTCTGTCACTTTGTGAAAACATGAATGGTAATCCTTCTTGATTGCATGGCAGGTGGGATAGGAGTGGAGAGAGATGGATTTTATGGGTTAAATGGTTTGGGAGGCAAGTGAAGATCTTCTTATAGATTTCATGATTAATTTCTCACAAATCAAGCTCAAAACAGGCCACTACAAGTCATCCTATAGGATGTCTACACGATGTCCTAATTCGCTTATAGGATCCCCTGTTTTCCTACACGAATAGGCTGAAAGCATAAGGAGTGATTTGGATGGTGGTATGGAGCTTAGGGAAGGTGAGTGATGGAAGGAATAAGGTAGGGGAGTGGTTGGACTCACTCAAAACTCAAACCAAAGCTCTATGATGGTTGGATTTGCTCAACAAGAATGGCAAGTTGTCCTTGTGAAATGATAACTTGGATTGTGAACTTATTGGACTTTGATGATCATGGGTGTGTATGGTTTGGCTGAGGCTGATGATATGAGGTCTTCCTACAATATTGAAACTCTTGAAATATACACATCATTGTTGGCATTTGTCCATAAATCATTTCGAAACAAGAAAGCTTTACAACAACATAGGAAAACAGAATTTCATCATTTATTTGCCTATTTCATGCATGGAAATACTTGAAGCCTACAATGAAAGCACCATGAAATCTAATACAAAGCTAAATATATCAGAAATGACAACTGAAACTTGTCTTCTAAAACTAAAAGATGCTAACCTAATTAGTAGAAAAACCCTAAATTTTATAAGAAACCAAAATTCTGTCTTGTTGGGCTGAATGGGAGTTTTTCCTCAAACCATGGTCCCTAAAGGGAGGAATGAGGTAAGATCCACCTATTATCAATTTTTTTTCTTATTTCCTTATCTCTCTGATTCTATTGTTAAAGTTGTGCACAAATCGAAGCGAACTAATCAAATTCACCAATACTTGCAATGTAACAATGCCAAAATCAATTCAACAAGTAACCTATGAAATAAACTAATACAAGTACAGTAAGAGGAACCTCGACTACTACGGTTGGGCCATAACTGAAGAGCTTCATCCCTCTGAGTCAACTCAATGTTGGAATAAGGGAATTCTCATTTTCATTGACATATCAAAATATACATAACAATGTTTTGTCACAATCCTTCCACTCGAAAGTGCTTAGCTATATTGCATAAAAAATCTGAATCCTAATGAGGCTTTAGGCCTTCTTATTTATACAACTTAAGTTGCCAACAAAATCCTTAAATCTAGGGAGGCTTGGCCCCCAAACTTAGGATTAATTGGTTCTTAACTATCATTGGCTCGACTGCCAATGATCCTCATGACTTGGCTGCCTACAACTCCAAGTTGGTGTGATTTGATTGATGGATCATCAAATGAGTGAGGATTTAACGAGGGATATCCCTCTACTATAATCTCTCATTCTTGTCTCATTTGACTTCTTGCACCTTAATTAGCCATAATTTTCACCCAAAAATGGAAATCAATGCACATTGGACCACTAGACATAACATCTTACTTTTACTAATCTCATTAAGCAAAATATAATTCAAACATGTAAATAATTATGAGAATATTTGATTTTAGTTAGCTTGAAGGTGTATTAAGGTCCATATATTTTAACCAATGATGAGCCTCATCAGCACCCCTTATTGAAAGTGTTGCTCATCCTCTGAGCAACTTAATCTATGTCCATGTCCTTCATTGCTTTGGTGGCATCCCTGACATCCCATGCTTTTGTTGTAGTTTCTTCCTCCTGTGAATAAAACCCTACCTTCTTATCTATCTCTACCCACTGCTTTCTTTCTTCTTCTCCTTTCCTTCCTTCCAACATTCCCAAAATCAATGGTGGACCGAGCCTCAAGCCAATCCAATTGACTTTGAGTCTTTCTACTGACTGCTTATACATTGGGTTGTAAGATAAGGTGTTCCATCTCCTTTGGTAGGCTTGCTAGCTATCATCTCCTAGCAATTTAAGCATGTATTCAAAGTGTGTGACTTCTTGTTCTTGTACATCAAGGTACCTTGGTGCAAGCTTGGGATAATTTCCAAGGAGGTTGTGGGTGCTAATGATAGCCATTGGTTTAGATTGTTCTACTCTGATCATAAGGGGTTATGCCTCTTATTTTTCCATTACCTTTTTCATATATGTAGCTCTTGCCTCCTCATGATTCATCCAAGATTCTAAGGCCATCAATTGCAAGTCCCCTAGCTTTGGATTTGGGTCCCAGACATTTAAATATTTCAAGGCCAAATTGTGTAGGTAAAACTCAGATATATTTTCTCTATCCTCCAAGGTGCTTTGATCACAGAATTAATTGCCTATAGTCTTGGAATGGAATAGTTCATTTTTGTGCTAGGGTTTTTATCTGGAATTATGGCCATTGTTCCTTGAGGTTCAAGGCATAAGAATTTGCTAGAATCCTGCAGTAGATTGCCTCCATGGACAAACTGGCCATAGTTGACAATTGGCTTTCCCTTTCTTGTAGCTTCATCCTTAGCCATGTGCTCTCATCCTCTAACTGAGATTTGATCATTTCTTCTCTCTCTTTTATGTTGCTTAGTTCTCTACCCATCTCCTGCAATTTCTCCACCATGTGGTCTACATCCTTTACCCTTCTTGATTTAGCAATTTTCATCCACCTTTGTTACCTTACCTTGTATTTTTCAAGTTCAAAGGATAGGGGGATGGGAAATTTTGTGGTATCACTCTACCTCCTTCAATGAACCTATAGTAGGAGTTGAGGTTTGGTTGTGGCATAGGTTATTTCAGTTCTTTGGATTCTTCCTTTGTTTTTTGTTGAGTAATTCCTTTCTAGTCTCTTTTCTGTGTTTCCTCTAGGTTTGACAGAGTTTCCTGTAGGATGGCATCTACTTCCTATAGGTCTAAATATGTCTCATGTCAGAGAAATTTTCCTTTTGATGAGATTGACCTTATGACATGCCTCCTAACATAGGTGATTGGAGACTTGAGAGAAGCTCCTTTTGATGTTCCTTCTCCTTCATTTTTCTTTGGAGGGGATGCCTTCTCTTCTTTCTTTAGTGAATCCTAAATGAAAATTGGAGTTTTTTGTGGGAGTTTGGGGTCTCCCTTGTTTAATCCTAATGCTCTTTCTTGTCCTGAAGTACAACGGGGTTTGTCTTTGCCTCTTCCCCTTTGATTTGATAGGTGTACTTAGAGTAGTAAGAGAAATTGTTGCATATTTCTTTGTAGGCTCTAGAGACATCCTTGGTGATTCTTCTTCCTACTTGTTTTGAGCCGTAGACCTTTGTTCATCCTTATGTCCTTTTTCATATTTTTCGTTTTCTTTCTCATACTCTTTTTTATCTCCTCCTTTCTTTATTTCTTCACTCATCTCATTTGTTTCTTATTTTGTTTCCTCCTCTATCTCTTCTTCATTTTCCTCTATTTCTTTTTCACTTTTCTCCTCTATTCTTCCTCTTTTTCCTCTTTTGTTTCTTCTTCTCCTACCAGGTGGGCTTTTGTTATATTCAATAGCTTGATGGGTTAGTTTCTTATGTTTTCCCTCTTTCAATTTGATGCTCATGTATATTATGGATTGTAAAAGAAAATATGGTGTACTCAATATGTTATGAGGAGGTTTGTTCTCTCCAAATCTTAGTTCTTGGAGGAGTCTAAATTGGTATGGATAGATTACACTATATCTCCCTTCACATGAAATATATTTGATGAGGTTGTAACTAAATTCATTCCAAGGTTATGGAATGCTCTACCTTCTAACCCCATTTTTGTCCTCTATTGGTTCTTCTCCTTCCAAAAAGAGGCTTTTCTTTGCAAGGGTATTGTTACCCTTCTCTTGTTTTCTCCATGGTAACCCTAGGGGGATTGTAGTCATTCTGCTTATAACTTCAATGGTAATTTCCACTGATAAACCCTTCACCATAGTAGTGGCACTAGTCCTAGTGAGGGGTATGCGTGACAGGGTGACTTCTTTGGCCACATCATCATCGTATCCTCTCATCCTCTCAAAGAACCCCATCCATTGATGCCTTGTGAAAATTTCCACCACGAGAGGATGTAGGTGAATCCTTCCTGTGTTTGTGATTCCTCCCTTGTTGAAACCTCCTATCATCTTCCCCTAGTAATTGTAGAGGCTTGTGTGGATATAGTTCAAGAATGATCACTTTTCTATGTTCTGGTGAGGATAGACCTTGATTTGACCTCCCTTAGTGCCCACTGCTAGCTTTGTAGGCTGATCCATCTATATAATGTAGGCTTCCTATAGGTTTCTTGTGTTGTAGATGTTGATTTTTTCCTATAGGTGCTATTTTAGGAAGGCCAGGAGAACCCTCTTAGTTAGATGAGTCCTCGAAGTTATCGTTTCCTCATATGGGAATCAGTTTTTTATTTCTATTTATAGATGATCATGTGGGGTGGTGTACTGGCTGGCTAAGTAGGAACACCTCCGTTTGGACCATTGGTCCCACTATTAGTCCATCATTTCACCTTACCTCGTAATTATCACCCACTCCTATCCTCCATAACCTAACCATTTTTGGCTTTATTCCCTTTTCTTTTGATTTTACTTTTAACACATGTTGAGTGGTCTCATTCTTTTCTTCTCATTGACTGGTCAAAGGTGGCTAAGTTAACTGGCCACCTTTACTTATAAAATCAACTCTCACATTATTCCTACAATTTTTATCATATTGTACTAATGAGAGAGCATGATTAAGATGACATGACTATGGGTAAGGTGCTTCATTGATGATGCATTTTGGAGAGTGGTGCCTCTTTATTGTGCTTTTCAATCTACATATTTTCATTGTGTATTTGCCTCTTTTGATCCTTTGTTCCTTTAGATGTGCAGGTGGTGGACATTGTTTCTGGTGATCTTGTTGTTTTTGTTGACCTATGGAGGAGCTTCTTCATCCTTTTCATCTCTACTCTGAATATGGATGCAATTTCTGTGGTTTCCTTTGTGGGATAGGTTGCTATAGGATTTCCTACAAGATGTCTATAGGATGTTATCTAGCTGCCCCTCCCTTAAACTTTCATATTTTTCCTCAACTCTGACGTATAAGGGGTGTTGAAATGAGTAGAGAAGGGTGGTATGGAATGATAGGCAAGGGATGTTGCCTTTGAATATGGTTCCTCTTTCCTTCTTTTCTCTCTCTTCTATTTTTTTCTTCTCTTCCATTTTTTCATTTGTAATCTACATTTTTTTTAAATTGATTTCTTTGATGGATGTAGGGGCGACATGGTGATGCAGGGAATGGTTGTGGTGTGGTGAGGTAAATGGTTTTTCATCCAAACATATGCTTGTGTCATCACTTTTCTCTTAGAGTACCCTTCTTGTGGTTTTCAAGGTCAACTGTTTTTCCTACAGGAAACTCTTGTAGGATTATAGGGAATCCTGTAGAAAACACAAAGTTTGGGTGAGATGAGCTAGAGGGGTTTACAAATGGTAGACTAGGTGAATAGTTGAGGATATGAGATTAGTGGATTAAAACATGTCTATTGTAGGTACCACTTTCCTTCACATGTTATGCTTATCCCCCTCTTGTATACCTGCAAAACAAAATTTCCATCTTTTGTATCTTTTCTTTTTTCTCTACATTTTTTATTTTCATTTTTTTTTATTTATTTTTTGTAAAACAACTAGTCTGCCTCCAAGGAGGTTTTCATCCTATTTGTGTGCCCTGAGTGTCTTAGAAGAAGTTTTCACCCACAGATCTTTTTATTTTCCTCTCCCTTTTTTTTAACACCCTTGGGCCACCTCAAGAGGTTTTGAACCCAACAGTGGGATTTAGGTGCCTCATGGTGGTTTTCACTTGAGTCTCTCTCTCTCTCTCTCTCTCTCTCTCTCTCTCTCTCTCTCTCTCTCTCTCTCTCTCTCTCTCTTCTTTTCTTTTCTTTTCCCTCAAGGACTTGGTGGGGTGGATACATAGACTCTCTTGACCACCATCATTGTCTTGTTGATGCTATTGATCAATTCTTTCCTTGGCAAGGTATTATTATAGATCTTCAATATATACCCATTGACAAGAAAAGAGATAGCCTCTACATCAATGGATCTTATCTGCATAGCATCATTATTATGACACTTTTCTATTACATAAAGCCGTAACCATCTAGTCCATAACTTGCCTTTAATATTGTTGTACTGGGAATCATACAGCAAAGCCCAATCACCTTCTTGAAACTGTTTGTCTTTTATATTCATGTCATGCCAAATTTTCCTTTGAACTTGAGTCACCTCTATGTGTAGGAGGGTCTACATCCTAAATTCATATAATCCATTCAGCTGGAGAAATATTTCTTGTTATGTCCTGGTGACATCCATATCCAGTTGTGTTGCAATACTTAAGGTTTTGTATTCAAATTCAATGGGAAACATGGCTTTCTTACTATAGACCAACTCATAAGGAGTGAAACTAGTGGTGGTCATCCAGGTAGTACTGTAGGCCTAGGTGGCCTCAACTAATCTGTCTTCCCAATCCTTTCTGCTACTGCTAATCACCTTGGTCACAATGTCTTCCAATTCTTTTTTCATTACCTCTACTTGCCCATTAGCCTGTGGGTGGTAAGGAGTGCATGTTTTGTGCTTGACCTTATGTTGGCTTAGCAAATTTTCAATAATGTGAGATGTAAATTGATAGCCTTGATCAGTGAAAAATTATCTAGGTTACCCAAACTTATAAAAAAACATTTTCCCTGAAGAATTCAACCATTTTTATTCTGTTTCTACTTTGATGGCTTTGGCTTCATCCCAATTGGTTAAGTAGTTAGTACACAAAATGATGTACTGCTTCTGTTTGGATGGAGCATCAATGGGCCCGATGAAATCCATGCCCCACTTGTCAAATGGCTTGAAAGTCAGGTGAGGTTGCAGAGGTATCTCAACCGTTTGGGTAGGTTTCCCCATCCTTTAGCATCAATTAAATTGGCAGGTATACCTCCTTACATCTTCGAGAGGAGTGGTCTAGCAATAACTAGCTTGTAGTACCTTGAATGTGTTTCTTTTCATTGCAAAGTGACCACCACAAGGCCCATCATGACAGGCCAGAAGGATGTTGAAGAATTCCTCCTCCCTGACACATCTCCATAGAATTTGATATGGACCTAGCTTAAAGAGATTTCCCCCAATCCAAGTGAATGGGGCACTCTTTCTTATGATCCTACTCTTTTCCTTGGAGTACAAGTTTGGTGGAAACTGTGAAGACACCAAGTAGTTTTCTATGTCAGCAAAGCATGGAGAGAGAATTGAAATGTCGAATAAATGTTCATCTGGTAATTGATCATCAACCATTCCTTCCTCCCCTACATGGAAAGTCAATCTGGATAAAAACCTTGCAACAACATTCTCCTTGTTAGGCTTATCAATAATAGTTAAATAAAATTATTGCAATAAAAGTAACCATCTAATAATCTAGGCACTTACATAAGGTTTATTCATCAAGTATTTAATTGCAGCATGGTCAATATGTACAAATGTTTGGTAACCAATAATGTAATTCCTAAACTTATTCAATGAATACAAAATAGCTAGGAGCTCTTTTTCAGTTATTGTGTAGTTCATCTCAGCTTTCGATGGATTCTTACTAATGGCGTAAATGGCATAACGTAACTTGTCATCTATCTGGCCTAGAGTTGCTCCTATAGATTTATGAGAGGAATCACCATGTATATGAAAAGGAAGAGCCCAATTTGAGCCTCGAAGAATAGGTGTAGTAGTCAACTTCGCCTTTAGGGCATCCAAGGATACTTGACATCTTTTTGACCATAAAAATTCTGAGGCTTTTGTCAATAAACCAATTAAAGGAGAAGCTAACTTGCTAAAATATTTTATAAATCTCCTATAGTATCTGACTAAACCTAAAAAACTTCTTACGATGGATATCTTATTTGGGTCAAGACACTTTTGATGATGGATATCTTATTTGGGTCTACTTGCAGTCCTTCCTAGGATATTGAGTGACCCAGAATAGTCCATGCAGTCATCAAGAACTCACATTTTCGGGACACAGGGATAAGTTCATTTCAATGCAGTTATTCAACACCTTACTGGGGTTAGAGAGAGCATTCTGGAAATCACACACATAGTGTGTAAAGTCATCCATATAAATTTCTACGGCATCATGGACTAGTTCTGCAAAGATACTCACGACTGCCATATGGAAAGTGGCAAGGGCATTGCATAGACCAAAGGGAAGGATGCTATAAGAGAAAGTACCCCATGGATAGGTGAAGGTAGTTTTATCATGGTCCTTCGCGCTAACCTGGATTTGATTGTACTCGATGAATCCATCTAAGAAAGAGAAAAAAAAATTCCCTGTCAAGCCATTTAATAGCTGGTCAATGAAAGGTAGAGGAAAATGGCCCTTCTTTGTTGTCTTGTTTAGCTCTCTGTAATCGACACAAATACTCCACTCTTCATTTTTCTTTGGAATGAGCATTAAAGGAGACATCCACTCACTATCTAAGATAGGGTAAATGAATCTTACATCCAGCAACTTTTGAAACTCTTCTTTGACTATATCCTTGAGAGCTAGATTCATTCTCCTTTGGGTTTGTCAGACTGGTTTGCAACCTTCTTTGATGTAAATGTGGTGAGTACACACCAAGGGGTGCACTCCCTTAATTTCTTTGTAATTCCAAGCAAATGCATCCAAATCATCTCTTAGCATACTACCCAACTCTTCTTCTCATTGTACAGAGAGAGAGGGGTTGATTTTGAATGTTCTTTCAGGGCTAAATTCTATTGTCTTGGCATGAGTAGGGTTTGAGTCATCTAAGCATAGATCAATCTGATGGTTGTTCTTGTTTCCTTTACTACTTCCTCGAGAGACATGGTGTTGGGAGTTGTATTTTGGAGGATGTGTTCAATAAAATCATCTTCATCGTGGTGTCCTCCTCCCATGGCAGTTTATAGGGTATAGAGTTGGGTGGAGTAGACTTAATCTTATTCCTCCTCTCCTAGCCATAAGGGTAAGTCATATTCTAAATATGGATGAGTAGGAAGGTACAACACCAATTGCCTGGTTATATTCCCATCTTTTATAGTCATGTTTCCAGCCCTACAGCTAATGTAGGCATCAACAGTGGCTAACCAAGGCCTCCCATGTATGAGAGGATAACCATTAAATTTGGTCTTAGGCTCAACAACTAAGAATTATATAGGGTACTCCAACGAGTCAATGGATACCATCACATCGTCAACAACCCCCTCAGGGGCTACCGTGGATAATTTTATGAGCTGCAAGGCTATCATGGTCTTTCTTAATGAACCCTGGAGATTCAGATTGAACATGGTTTCCTTAGTCATTACATTAGTGGTAGGCCCAAGATCAATCAAGCTATGGGCGACAATGGTGTGATTGATGTGTACATCTAGTATAGGGCTTTGAGCGTCTAAATACTTTGGGCAAATTACCTACCCCAATGTTATGTCTGTTGGGTGTGGAGCTTGATTATCTTCTGTATTCAAAGGTATCACTACATTGGACCCTAGTTCTACCTATAAACTATTCACTGCAGGGGGGTCCAGGGGGGTCGCTACGACCTTTTGGGAGCCCCCCCCTGGCGGGGGGTTTTGGGGGTAACGACCATGAAGATAAGAATAGATGTAAAATTGCCTTGTAAAAGTATAGTAATTTCTAGTCAATCTGAGCCATTCATTAGGCAGAGATCTTATGGTAGAGTTATGTTTAATTTAGGGTTTTTTTCCCTAGAAGGTAACCCCTCACTATATATGAGGGAATTGTATTGCGTCTATGTAGATCTGTATTCTAAGTGAGGAAGAGAGAGGAGATTGAGAGCGAAGAGGGTGTTACAGCAGATCTGCTCTAGGTTGTATCTCTTCAGTTTCCTAGACAATATAAAATAAGGACTGGCTATTTCTCCGTGGATTTAGCCCAAACTGGGTGAACCACCTATATCTGTGTCTCTCTTGTTTTATGTGTTTTCTATGTTTATATTTCTGCAATATTTTATGTGTTCCATTGCTCTATAATATATAATTTTCTAACAACTGGTATCAGAGCCAAAGGTCTATTTGGCTGATAAACTCGCAAGAGAGAAGGGTTCTTGGTTCGAGTGGGAGTAATGGTGGAAGATGGTAGGTTTAGGGTCAAAAAATTCAATGGCCAAAACTACCAGCTATGGAAGATGCAGATGGAAGATTATTTGTATCAAAGAGATCTGTACCTACCATTGAGAGGAAATACAAAGAAGCCGACGAGTATGACAAACACATAATGGGATATTCTCGACAGAAAGGCACTTGGAACAATATGGTTGTGCCTAGTGGCATCAGTAGCGTTTAATATTTCAAAGGAAATGAAAACATAGGGTTTAATGTCAGCATTGGCCAAACTATATGAAAAACCCTCAACCTCAAATAATGTATTTCGTATGAAGCGTTTATTTAATATGAAGATGTCAGAAGGTGGATCTGTTGCTGATCATTTAAATCATTTTAATACAGTTACAAGTCAGTTAAGTTCTGTAGGGGTAACTTTTGATGATGAAGTTAGGGCTCTATTATTTCTGTGCTCATTGCCAGAAAGTTTGAATGGTTTAGTTATGGCCATTAGTAACTCTGTCTCTAGATCTAGTACTTTAATGTTTGATTATGTTGTCAGTGCAATCCTTAGCGAGGAGATGCGACGGAGAAGCTCTAGTGAGACATCTGGTAATGCTTTAACTCCAGAGACTAGGGGAAGAAAAATGGAAAGATGAAAGAGCCCTAGGTATTGCAATAAGTCAAGAAAAGTTAGATCCAAGTCCAAATTAGGGATAGTGTGCTGGAAATGTGGGAGAAAGGACACCTAAAGAAAGATTGCAAGTCTTGGAATGGAAAAGAAGGAGATGTGCAGCAAGAAACTAACCATGAAGCGAATGTAATAGGTGATGTGTTGCAAGACGCTTTGATTCTTTCACTAGAAAATATTATTGATTCCTGGGTGGTAGATTTAGGGGCCTCATTCCATCTGATAAGAAACATTTTCATGATTATGTTCAAGGATATTTTGGATAGGTTCGATTGGGTGATGATAAACCCTATAAAATAATTTGAATGGGTACATTTTTCATAAAATAGCAAAATGTAAATCAATGCCTATTGAAGGAGGTAAGGCATATTCCAGATCCGAAGAAAAATCTGATTTCATAGGGTAGTTGGAAGGTGAAGGTTGCGTAACTACTTTCATAGATAAAACCTAGAAGGTCACTAAAGGATCCCTGGTAATAGAGAAAGGAGAAAAGGTTGGTGCATTGTACTTAAACAATGGTATTTCTAATTCTATTAATGGTTTAACCTATACAGGAGAAGATACGACATTGTGGCATCATAGGCTCTAGCACATAAGTGAGAAGGGGATGCAGATTATTCACTCAAGAAATTTGTTGCCAAGTTTGAAGCACGTTGATTTAAAATTCTGTGAGAATTGTGTTGATGGAAAACAGAAGAGACTCAGATTCCTTAGAATTGGGAAAGAAAAGAACAATGAAAAATTAGAGCTTTTGCATACATATGTATGGGGACCTGCTCAGGTATCATCTCTTGGTGGCTCTCGTTATTATGTTACTTTTATTGATGATGCAACTAGAAAAACCTAGATTTATTCTATTCGAAATAAATATGATGTATTTGATACTTTCAAGAAATGGAAAGCTTTGGTTGAAAATGATACAAGACAAATTTGAAGTGTCTCAGATCAAACAAGGAGGTGAATATTGCAACAAAGAGTTTGACAGGTATTGTTCAGAAAATGGAATTCATAGAGAGAAGATAGTTCCAGGAACACCACAAGAACATGGTGTGTCAGAAAGGATGAACATGACAATCATGGAGCATGCAAGGTGCATGAGATTGCATGTACGATTGCTTATGAAATTTTGGGCAGATGCTGTAGATAATGCTATTTATCTAATAAACAGAGGGCCTGCTAGTTCCTTGGATGGTGGTATTCTAGAGGAGGCATGGACAGGTAAATAGGTAAACTACTATTTTTTAAAGACTTTTGGTTGCTAAGCCTTTTTCCACATTGAAAAAGAAAATAGAACGAAGCTTGAGGCAAAAGCAAATAAATGTACCTTTTTTGGATATGGTGTTAATGATTTTTGTTATTTCTTTTATGATTATGAAAAGCATAAAATCATTAGGAGAAGAGATGTCATATTCAATGAAAAGGTTTTGTATAAGGATCAGCTCCAGGAAAAGAAACCGGAAAAAGAAAACAAAGAATACACAGTGCTTGACAATATCACAGGAAAAGTGATGGTTCCTAAAAATCATAATGATCAACAACCAGAACAACAACCACAATAGGAACAAGCCCCTCAAACACCTGAAAGTGGTGTTAGAAGATCTACCAGGATAAGTATACCCCTTGAATGATACTATTCTTCATTATATTATGTATTTTTGACTGATTCTGCTAAACCAAAATGTTATGAAGAAGCAGTGTAGGTAGAAACCAGGAAGAAGTGGGAGCAAGCCATGAAAGAAGAGATGGACTCCTTAGCACACAATCAGACTTAGGACTTAGTCAGGTTGCTTGCAGGTAAAACAACATTGCAGAATAAATGGGTTTACAGGTTGAAGGAAGAAGATGGAGGTAGAAAAAGGTATAAAGCTAGACTTGTGGTGAAACGGTTTGCACAGAAAAAGGGTATAGACTTTGATGAGATATTTTCTCCTGTTGTGAAAATGACTTCAATCAGAACTATTCTAAGTCTAGTAGTAGCTAAAGTTTTACATCTTGAGTGATTAGATGTAAAGACAACGTTTCTGCATGGGTATTTGGAGGAAGAGATATATATGCAGCAACCACAAGGATATGAGGTAAAAGGGAAGGTGAAACTAGTGTGCAGGTTGAAGAAGAGCTTGTATGGCTTGAAACAAGCTCCAAGGCAGTGGTATCTAAAATTTGACAGGTTTATGTTTGAATAAGGTTATACTAGATGTCACTCTAATCATTGTGTTTATCTCAAAAGGAAAAATGATGGAAGCTATATTATATTGTTATTATATGTAGATGACATGCTTGTTGCAGGATCTAACATGCAGGAAATAAATGTGCTCAAAAGAAAATTGGCAAATTCATTTGCAATGAAGGATTTGGGTGCTGCAAAACAAATCCTTGGTATGATAATAACTAGAGACAGGAAGAATCGCAAATTAACATTGTCTCAAAGTGAGTACATAGGAAAGGTCTTGAAAAGGTTTAATATGTAGAATGCAGAACCAATTAGTATACCTTTGGCTAGCCATTTCAAATTAATTAAGGAGGAGTGTCCCAAGACTTAAGAAGAAATGGCTCATATGTATAAAGTTCCATATGCATCATCACTTGGAAGCTTAATGTATGCAATGGTCTGCACAAGGCCTGATATTGCACATGCAGTGGGAGTTGTAAGCAGGTACATGAAAAATCTAGGAAAAGAACATTGGATGGCAGTGAAGTGGATTCCCAGGCATTTGAGAGGTACCACAAATCAAGCATTATGCTTTGGTAGTTCAAACATTTCTCTACAAGGATATGTTAATGCAGATATGGCAGGTGACAGAGATAACAGAAGGGGCACTATAGGATATGTATTTACTGTAGGTGGAACAGCTGTTAGTTGGGTCTCAAAACTGAAAAGTGTTATTGCACTCTCAACAACAGAAGAAGAGTATGTTGATGCTACAAAGGCTAGTAAAGAAATGTTTTGGTTACAAAGGTTTCTGGATGAATTGGGTAAGAAGTAGGAGTTGGGTAGGTTATACAGTGATAGCCAGAGATCCATACATCTTGCAAAGAGCTCTACATTTCATTCCAAGGCTAAGCATATACAGTTCAAGTACCATTTCATACGATCAGCATTAGAAGATGGAGAGCTGAAGCTGGATAAGATACACACTAGCTAGCATCCTGCAGATATGTTAACAAAATTTGTAAGTAGGGAAAAACTGAGAATTTGCTGAGTTTCAGTTGGTCTTCAAGTATGATAAAGAATATGAGAAACAACTAGGTCCAAGGTGGAGTCATTGTCGAAAAAGTTAAGCAGCAGTGGAGTTGCTATAATCATTCTGCAAGTGGGAGATTGTTTGGTGTAGAGCCTGATTATCTTCTATATTCAAATGTATCACTGCATTGGACCCCAGTTCTACCCATAAAATATTCGCTGTAGGGGGAGTCCAGGGGGGGCAACTGCGACCTTTTGGGAGTCCCCCCCAGCGGGAGGTTTTGGGGGCAACACCCTCGAAGCTAAGAATAGATGTAAAATTGCCTTGTAAAAGTATAGTAATTTCTAGTCAATCTGGGTCGTTCATTAGGTGGAGATCTAACAGTAGAAGTTATGCTTAATTTAGGGTCTTTTTCCCTAGCAAGAAACCCCTCACTATATATGAGGGAATTGTATTGCATCTATGTAGATCGGTATTCTGATTGAGGAAGAGAGAGGAGATTGAGAGCGAAGAGGGTGTTACAACAGATCTGCTGTAGGTTGTATCTCTTTAGCTTCCTGAATAATATAAAAGAAGGACTGGTTGTTTCTCTATGGACATAGCCTAAATTGGGTGAACCACGTATATCTCTGTCTCTCTTGTTTTATGTGTTTTCTATGTTTATATTTCTGCAATATTTTATGTGTTCCATTGCTTTGTAATATATAATTTTCTAACAGAGTCAGACAACTTTCTAATGACATTAATGGTAGGGGTGTCCCTTTTTTGCTTCTTGAGATGTTTGAAACAATTACCTTTAATAAATTTGTTGTCAATAGGTACATCCTTAATAGCTTGGAGAAGTGGGATTTTGAAACATAGATTTTTCAATTCACCTAGAATTTCATTCTCTTCTCGGGTATGTCGGGTTGGATGACTTAATCTTTTAGGAAAGGGTGGAAAATTCACTATAGGCATACTTTCCTCTCTTTCCTCCTCACTCTCCCTAGGTGGAGATGGACATTAGTTATCCGAGAGCACTCTCCCTAACTTGAGGTTCATTTCTTGAATTTCCATAGCATAAGAAGTGTAGGATGTCTCTCCACTATAGACTTTATTTGGTTTTCTATTGTTCAGATTCGAGTTTGGTTGGGCCGGCATCTAAGGCTTCTTAGGTAGAGTAGGGTGTAAACGTTGTAGTTGACTAGGAGGTAAAGGCAAGAAAGTTGGAGCATTGTTGTATGGGGAGCTCCACCCCTGGGGTGGTGCATTCCACTGAGGTTGTGGAGGAGTATATGGATGAAATGGTTGGTTCGTCTACTGGGAATGGTACTGTGGTGCAAAAGACTAGAGAGAAGGTGTAGACGAGGAGGGATGAACAGGTGGCCCCAAGAGGGAATGGGTGTGTTTTGGTTAGGTTTGTAATATGCATAGGATGAACCTTCAATGCCCTGATGGTATGGTCAAGATCCATGAGGCCTCCTTTGATTTATGTAGCAGAGATGTTCAGTCACCCCTTCAGTTCCCTAATACACAACTTTTAGTCTAGGTAGAGAATGAAAGTTGTCCGTGGAGTGGTTTTCTTCACAAACCGAGAATAATTCTATAAGGTTTAATGGACATTCATTCCTAGGGTGGCTTCTCGTGCATCTAGGGCAGAAGATGGCTAATGCTATCTCCACTTCCTCCTACATCCTCTTGATTTGCATAGTGTCCATCTATAGGGAAAGGGTTTGCAGTATTTCACTCATAAAATCTTCCAACATGTTTCCAATTTCACCTTTTATATATGTGTTGGAAGAGGATGAGTTGACCATTGTTTGAGTAACCCTACCATTTTTCTAACTATCCTATAATTGTTCCTAAAATCTGCCTTGATATCCTCATAACGTAGATGGTAGATGTCCCCTCTTGACAGTAGGTTTAAGGTATCCAAGAGATCTTCCCTCATCCCCCTGATTAGGACTAGTTGAAGTGACTTAGGATCAAGTGGGAACTTGGCCCTTTTATAGCTAAGCTATAATAATTCCTCATAATCATCTAAGGACTCATCCTACCCTAAGGTCATTCTAAAAATTTCCTCTTTGGTGTCTTTGGACTCGTATTACTTCCTATACTTGTTGTTGAAAGCTTGCAACATCTAAGCCCAGGTGGTGATACTATCCTTAGGTAAACCCATGAATAAGTGCATAGCTACATCCTTGAGAGTGGATGGGAATAATTTCAACTTCTGATCATTAGTGGTGTACTCATGAGTTCTTCATATGACAACAAATTCAAATAAGAAAGTATTGGGATCTTCTCAGGTCAAGCCATGGATGTGAGGGAGAGCAGAGGGGCTTATGTTTTTCATCTTTTCATACCCATTGGTTTCTCTAATGGGAAAATAACCATCAATCCTTTCTCTATCTCCCATTTCATTTCTAATTTTAGCCATTATGTGAGATGCAATGGGTTATTCTTCTTCCCCTATAGGCTCTTCAAAAATATCAGGTTGTTCGCCTGAGGGACCTCTAATTCATAGCCACTGAAGTAGAGGGAAGGTTGGATGTTTGAAGTGGTGGAGGTATTTGGTAGAAAGTTTCCTAAGTTATCCCTATTCCTACAAGGCATGAAATAAGTTCTCTATTTTGTTTTTCAGGACTTAAGAGTAATTGCAGAATGGAAAAGACAAGATGAATTGAAATTAACGCTGAATGAAATCACTTGCAGAATGCAAAGAAAAGTAAACGAACTTACAACTATCTTTCAAAAACCAAAATAATATTAGAATGAAAGAGATAATAAATGGAAGAATGCAATGAGCACCAATATTCTAACAAGAATGCTGCAACTCTTGGGGCTACCAAGTTTACTTCATGAACCCAGGGTTCGTACAAACTTGGAGGTGAGAGTGTTGTATACAAAAGTAGGTGTAATGGGTCCACTCTGTCTCACTACTTAGCTAGAATATAGAACACTATGTTTTTTCAAACTAGCCCTCTATTGATTTAAAAGAAGTTTGATTACCAATTGAGAAAGGGAAATTTTACCTCAAGTGAGAAGAATGAAATGCTACCTACTGCAATAATGAAAGACTGAAATAGATGCCTAACACACACAACTCATCTAGCTATTTGTTAAGACACCTTGCTTCAGAAGAATTTTAATTTAACAACTGTGAAATCCTAACTAACCTAAGCATGAACTCTGATTTAACCAAACACTTAACTGTTGTGCACATGAATAAGCATAACAACCTTTTTCTTTTTCTCTTTTTGAGAAAACATGAATGCTAATCCTTCTTGATTGCATGAGAGGTGATATAGGTATGGAGAGAGATGGTTTTGATGGTTCAAATGGCTTGGGAGGAAAGCATGGGTCTTATCCTACCTTTCATGATGCATTTATCACAAATCATGCTCAAAACAGGCCACTACATGATGTCAGGATGTCTACAAGATGTCCTAATTCACCTACAGTATCAAGACGAAGGCATAAGGAATGATTTGAATAGGGGTATGGAGATTAGGGAATGTGAGTGATTGAAGGAATAAGGAAGGGGAATGGTTGGAGCTCACTCCGAACTCAAACCAAAGCTCTATGATGGTCGGATTTGCTCAACAAGCATGGCAAGTTGTCCTTGTGAAATGATAACTCAGATTGTGAAATTAGTGGCCTTTGGCAATCATGGGTGGATATGGTTTGGCTAAGGTTGAGGATGTGAGGTATTACTACAATATTGAAACTCTTGCAATATACACATCATTGTTGGCATTTATCCATAAATCATTTCAAAACAAGAAAGGGTGACAACAACATAGAAAAGTAGAATTTCATCATTTATTTGCCTAGTTCATGCATGGAAATGCTTGAAGTATATTATGAAAGAACCATGAAATCTAATACAAAGCTTAAAATATCAGAAGTGACAACTGGAAACTATCTCCTAAAACTAAAATATACTAACCTAATTACCAGAAAAACCCTAAATTTCGTAAGAAACTAGAATTATGTCTTTTTGGGATAAATGGGAGTTTTTCCTCAAACCATGGTCCCTAAAGGGAGGAATGAGGTAAGATCCACTTGTTATCATATTTTTTTTATATTTCCTTATCTCTCTAATGATAATGTTAAAGCTATTCACAAATGGAAACAAACTAATCAAATTCACTAATACTTGCAATGTAACAATGCCAAAATCAATTCAACAAGTAATCTATGAAATAACCTAAGCATGCAAGTACATTAAGAAGAACCTATGCTTCTAGGGTTGGTCTATAACCCAATATCTTCAGCCATATTTTTC
Organism: Pinus taeda; assembly: GCA_000404065.3. NCBI lineage: Eukaryota > Viridiplantae > Streptophyta > Pinopsida > Pinales > Pinaceae > Pinus > Pinus taeda. Next base: position 236,845 of record APFE031729970.1, on the reverse strand, counting down.
AAATAAGTGTTGGATCAAGGGAATGCTCATTTTCATTAACATATCAAAAAAATACATAAAAAAATTTCATCACAATCCTTCAACTTGAAAGTGCTTTGCTATATTGCATAAAAAATCTGAATCCTAATGAGGCTCTAGGCCTTCTAATTTATACAACTAAAGTTTCCAACAAATTCCCTAAATATAGGGAGGCTTGGCTCCCAATCTTAGGATTAACTAGTTCTTAACTATCACTCGCTCAGCTGCCAATGGTCCTCATGACTCAGTTGTGTGTAACTTTGAGCTGGTGTGATTTGATTGAGGATCTTCGAATGACTAAGGATTTAATGAGGGAGATCCCTCTCCTATAATATCTCCTTCTTATCTCACTCAAGTTCCTGCACCTTAAGTATCCATAATTGGCTCTCAAAAACTTGCAATCAATGCTCATTAGACCACTAGAGATAAAATCTTACTTTTATTCATCTCATTAAGAAAAATATAATTAAAATATGTAAATAATTATTAGAAGAGTTGATTTTATTAATCTTGGATGTGTATAACGTCCATATATTTTACCCAATGATGAGCCTCATCATACTGTATGTTGATGGATATGCTTATTTTGATTATACCATTATGAAATTAAATATGTGACTGGTGCACAATATCATGATGAAGAAGTTCCTATCATGCAACCTTTTATTTGATAGTTGAAATTTTATAAACTACCCATGGCTCTATCTAATCTCCTTCCAAAAATTTAATTCCATAATGGATAGGTTGGAAGGGTTAAAATATATGTCCATTATCCGCACTTTGATTGAATAGTGTATTCCAAAGAACTCATAAAGTCATTTAGGTGGATAAAAGTAGTCTTGCATCACTTGAAGTCCAGTTCGATTCATCAATTATTTGCAATCAATGGCATAAAACTAAAGGTTTTAACCCTGTACTTAAATTACTTGGAAACAAATTCTTGAAATAGAAAAATATACAATGGTGAGAACATAAAACAAATCCATAGATATTTTCCCCTAAATCCCAAAATGGAGAATACTAGATTAATTTTTCATTATATTCCTTTCAATGTTACAATATATATATACATGTCGAAGCATTCATGAACTCCAATCCGTTAACCCTATATTAGAACATAATCATAGTTCCCTTGACTGAATCTACAAATACCATGGGTGAAAACCATCGTGCCCAAAAACCATGCGTGAAAGCCATGACATGTGGAAATAATATAACACACCCAACAAAAACTATTAAACAATATCTTGATCCAAATTTTGATGTGAATGAAAATATTCTTATCTTTGTTAAAATCAAGGAAATTTATTGTCCTCAGAATAATTATAGGAGTTAAAATAATTAAAATAACATAAACAAGTAATCATATTGTTAGAAGACTTCGAGATTATTTAAATTTGTTTTTGAAGAAAATTAATTCTCGACACTATAATGTAGTTTATTGTGTGTTCTCGCAATTTGTTTTTAACAAGATAAAAAATGAACATTTCTTGCTTAAAAAAATATCTAATGACATTAAACGCAATCTCAACACCTTTTGAAAATATCCTATTAGGTGAAATAACCTTGACGCATTCTGGTAAACAAATGCGTGGGCCTCGACTGGTACAAAATTAACTGAAATAGTTAGGAGACTAGCAGAAAATTTCTAGAATGAGAATACTAGGCCTTATTTCAACAAAACAAAAAATATATGGAAATTAAGAATCGATTATTGTAATTGTAAACCTCTCATTGAACACTTTCCTAGCATGATGCCAAAGGAATTTTATGGGAGACAAAGAAATGCACATAGTGCACTTAATTTTGGCCAACTACATTTTAACAAATGAAATCTTTCATATGTTAGAATAAATACTATGTATAACACAGGTTCTTGTTGATATTATATTGAATATGGTTATTATTAGGACACACACTTACACACTAACTCTCTCTCTTTTCCACACACTCATATCATTTTTATGTATTTCATAACAACCTTGCATAGGAACATTGAACTATGTTGTTTTAAAACATTATTGAGAGACTCTTTATTCATGGTGTGTTAAAAAAAAGGTTAGATGGTTGTACATTATTTTAAAAATGTTACTTATGTGGGGATTTCTACCACAAAATCTAATAGGCCTTCGAGAGAGAAACCTTGCATGACAAAAGTTAGATAAAGTTCTAACAATGTGATAGAAGTCCAATGTCACCTTACGCAAAACCCCTTTCTCTATATGGAATTTCACCAATGGAAGGTGTCCCAATAGTAGGAGATCTCTTAAAATATATATTCTAGGTATAAGGCATATAGTTATAAACCTAGAGTTCATTCAAGGGAGAGAATCTATAATGATTCAAGGGTTTAAAGAAGAAAAGTTCTCTCAAATAAAATCCCTTGAAAATAAGGCTCAAGGCCTAGGGTTTTGATATTTTTTGATGGTTATAGGAATTGAAAAGGTCAAGAAATAAGGGAGACAGTTTCTTAAAATGATAATCAACTAAGATAAGGCTCATGAGTCCCTTAATAATGTCCTCAAGTTTAAGGGAAAACAAACTAGGGTTTCCCTCTTGGAGCAACATCTAGGGAAATTATTTTTATGGATAATTTGAGTGGATGTCCACTATATTGATAGATTAGATTGCATGAAACTATCTCTCTATGTTTAGGCTCTAAAATCGCTAAAATACCTCCTCCCTCAAATTTTGTTGTAAGACCTATACTTGCACCCTAGCCTTAAAGGGATGGAATTTAAGGAAGTAAATCTATGGAGAAAATTTTGGGATGATCACTAGAGGCATGGACTAGTGCTTTTTCCTTTTGGCATATGGAGTTAATGATATGATAAATAAGCCAAATTTATTGCTAAGGAAGCAAAAACTTGATGCGCTAGATATCAAATTTCCAACATTTCCCACTCAGTGGTAAATCATGTTTGATGAAGAGTTATAAGAATTCCTCCATTGGGAACATTCATTGCATGTTATGCAATTATTAAGTAGATAACCTTTAAATTTTATTTTCAACCAATTATTGAAAAATCAAGCATTATCTAGAAGCAATAAATATATACATTAGACAAATAAAAAATAATAATCTTTAGGAATAGGAACTTACAAGATAGCATTCAGTATATCCATCCATTCACCAATGAAACAAATTCAAATACAATCCAAAATAGCTTCAAAATATCAAAATGCATTCCAAGAATCTCAAATAACCAATAAGGAACAAGTGTGAGTTCTCCTATGAGGTCCAAATTGTCCAAGTTATTATGATGAGAGATTAGAATGACATCTCTCCAATTTATATAGGTATAATAAACTATAATTTAGCTTAAATTCCCCTCAAATTTGTAAAATGATGGGAACAATTAAGTGAGGTTACAAGCGAACCTCATAGCTAATTTAAAACATAAGAAATAACCCACAAAAGAGGTCGAAATTCTTATGCCAATGCATGTGTAAGAACCTCTATGTTATGTGTTGGGCTACTCCATTACCAAGTTAAGTATAGAGAGCTCCAAAAATCAAGATATAGTGGTTTAGCTAGCAATCTCCATGTAAATAATATGATGGACCCTAGTTTTGTGTTTGAGGAAAGGAGGGCCTGATCGGTCTCTTGGTGATAGAATACGCTAGTTTTTCTTCAACGTTGAGGGTTTAGAGGATTGTGATAGCACTCCCATTTCTCAAGGGGTAAGACAAAACCTCATCTAGGCTTCAAATCAAATTCCAAATCATGTATACAGTACTAAGTTGGTTGGGAGCATTCTATTCCAAGTGCATCACCTCATGGATAATGTTGGGTAAAGGAAAAACTACTAAGAGTGTTGTAGGTTCCCATGGAATTCAATGGTTATCTGTAGCTGATAGGAGTCCCATGGCCCTGAATGCTTCACTTGTAGTGTATCATATGTTGAAATGTGGTTGTGATTGATGTCAACCCAGGTAGTGCTAGAATAATACCCAAATTTCATGACACAAATGATAAGAAAAAAATAGGTTTTCTGGGTATAGGTCATCATCATTAGATGGTTGTTACATGCCAATTCTAATGATGTGTGGAACATTAGAAGACCCCTCTTGGTTTGAGAGATATGTCAACTTAAATTTGATGCCCCCATATTGTGGTAACAATCCCCAACAAAAGATGATGTGGCAGCCTACCATTATATAGGTTTTTAACTCATGGGAATAAAAAGGATTTTCACTGAATTATTATTATTGAAGGATTTTCATAGATTATTATTAAATCAAATTGGTCCAATAATTAATCAAATTTAATCCAAATGTTTTGGCTCCAAGCCAAATTCAAAGTTCAAATTGAATTTTATTTTATCTCTCCAAAATTATTCAAGTTGGCTTCCCTCAGGGATGTTTCTTCAAATATATATAAAGGAATTCATCTTGTTCACAAGAGTATGCATTCAAAATTGATATTTTGGCTATTGGATCTATAACCTCTTGATCTATAGTAGCCATACAAAGACTATGAAAAGAGTCAAATTTATTTTTATGAGTTGTTTGGGTATTTTCTTGATCTGACTATGGTTTTGGCAAGTGTTTCGTTGTGCATTCCTTTGGCCATTTGGCCTTTCTGAATTAAACCTTTAAGAGTTTTTTTCTTCTTCAAAACATGCATGACTTAGAGATAAATTACTAGGGTTTCTCACAGTGGGTTTCTTTAAGAATTTCTAATATTATTATCACACATATATCTATGATATCAATGAAATTTGTTGTAGGTTTATTGGCATACTTAATGGAGATGGTTTTTGCGGATTAGGGTAGTTTTTATGGGTGAAAATATTTCAAACTTGGGGCTAATCGCAAAAATATAAAGCTCAAAAGTTTATTTTCTTTTGACCTTGTTATTTGACTTCTAGGATATATTTGAGGTGTATGACTACAACCCTCCTAAAACCTTCTACAAACTCACATGTCTGAGGCATTAACTAAGGTGATCTAAAGTTAAAGCCTCAAGCATATTTTGACCCTCCACTTTTGAATTATATTTTGGGAAATAAGGTCAAATATATTACTCATCTCCCATTTCAAAGATAGACTGGTATAGTTTGAAGTAATTTCACGACCCAAATTTGAGGAAAATCCTTTGGCCCTATCGCTGAAATTTTGCAATGACAGTATCATGCCAAATCCTTCAAATTTCAAGGTGGATATAAGGTGTCTGTTTGCAAAATTCATCTAGGATACATATATAGCTAAATTCGTCATGGAGGGTTGAAGAAATTGATAGTTGCTTCATGCTCATAAAGCCTTATCCTAGTGTATAGACTAGCATAAGTGCAAATCTACGCACTAAAATTGGAAGGGTAAAGTATATTGATGATTTAACTTGATTAGTCTATGGAGAGATAGTTAAGTGTTTGTCCTAAGGCTTATCTTTGTCGGGACTCGAACATCACTCCACTCAACACTCTAGGCACTAATAAACTGCTCAAATCTCAAGTGAGCAAGTGTTGTCTTGTGGCTAGCCCTTGGAGTTTTATAGTTCCTTATGAATTCAAATTCGACTGTTCCCCCCAATTTTGGGCCATCAATGCTTTCTTGGTGGCAAATTGTCCCAAATATTTCCCATAATTTGTGTCTTAAATGCCTGTCACTCACTCCATTTTGCCTTAAATTGGACATCCCATCATGAATAGTGACACCAATGGTCACTTCCCATCATACCCGTGTGGTAGTGCAGCCCCCCGTGCGCTGTTGTGAACCTTATGACATGTTGATTCTACGTGCACCTCCCTTATCACGTAGCTTCCAACTAGACCCTTTTATAGTCTCGCACTCTCTCTCAACTACCTGGAGCGTTGAGACTGTGCACCCTATAGTTAGTCAGGTGGTCACACCACCTATGCTAGACTTCAACTCGCCTTCCAGTATAGTCTGTGGGAATTCCCCAGTTTCCCTCGTGACAGTCAATGCCACATGTTCTACCATATGTAGTGTGCTCCCCTGGTTACTGCATTTGGTGAGGTTCAATCATAGCCATGGCAGCAAAGTCATAAATTCTCGGTGAAAATATTCTAATGCACTGGTATGATCATCCGCATCTTGCCTTTTCATCCTTGGTTTATCGACAAGACATGCTTGCGTGATCTCATTTTCAAGCCTCTTGATCTCAACGTTCATCAAAGTGCTTTTCTTCCTCAAACATACTTAGTCCTTTTTGAGTTCACAAAGTCTAAGGTTCCCTCGCCGAATGGCTTCCTAAATCCTTATGTGTTCAACCTCACATAGTTGTGTGATTTCTTCATATTAGGCTTCGCTCCTGTCACATCTATAGGGGCTATTATGTGTGGATTCCTCTTTGCATTCTCTTCAGAAATTACAGTCTCTATTCTATTCTGCACCTTTGGAATTGTTTCTGCAGTTATGATTTTGCACATGGTCCTATAGGCCCATCGAACCACTGGTATGTGCAGGTCCCAATCCGCGCATCTCGCCTGGTGAACCCTATTCAGTACTTCACACACCTTATCAAATGCTCCTCTCTGGATAATTGGTAGTGCACATCACATTTCCTGCTACTACGTTTTGTTCTGATTCTCTATTTTAGGAGTGGTGTGTGCTTGTGTGGGATATACAACATATGTCTATACCCATTGGAAAAGGTGGGCACACAAGTTATTCCACCCTGGTTGACTGGATCTCGTTCTGAGCAGGGGTTTTCTAAAGCATAGGCACATCATCCTTCTGCATCTGTGCCAATCATCAAAGCTTCTTTGATGTGTACGCCACCATCGTGTGGGCGTTTCATGCATTTCCCACTTCAATGCATCAAATCGCTGCTATTTTGGTACTGCGCTTTCAAATTTTCACATGAATTCATCCACCACTTTCAACCCATCATACGTCATTGTATCCCTTGTCTCCATTGTCTTGCAACACAGTGATCTAACGTTCATGTTGCAACTAAGTGTTGTTACTTTGTGCAACTAATTCTCCCATCACTCTATCTCTTCGTCTAAATCTGAAGTGCAGGAGCTTTCGCGCTCCCACAAAATCCTTCCATCTGTAGTCGAATTCACCCAATCCTATTCTTGTGTATTTATCTTTTAAATACAATTGAGATCATCATCACTATCACCATCACGCACAGGTTCAGTGTATCACGCCCCCGTAGTTCGATTTAACGATACTACTACGCGTAGTGACTTTTTCTCAAAGATCATTTTGTTCTTGTCCATATCTATGAATCTATTCATATCGATGGCCCAGTCTATTCCTAGTAGCTTGGGATAGGGATTACTATCATCGATAATATCTATCACTTCAAAATCCACCTGTGCGCTTGCACCTTCAATATCTACTATTACCCCTTGCAATATTCCCATGGGAAAAATCTTCTGTTGGTTCGCCATTCGTAACTGAATAGGAGACCACTGTAGTGCAGGTCTGCCCATACATTCCCATGTTTGTTTTGGTAGTACATTCAGGTTCAATCCCAGATCCAGGATTATCTTATCCATTTCGTACTCGCTGATTTGTGCAATCAACCTCATTTCCCTTCTTGTGCACAATGCATTCTTACCAAGTTTCCAGACCACACACAACTCTCCTGATCCCACACACCTAATGATAAGTTCCTGTAGTCCTTTTACTACCTTACTGTCACGTAGCAGTTTCATGCATTGAAGGATCCATTCCTGGTTCTAGTTGATCCATTCCTATAGTCCTTTTACTACCTTATCCATTCAGGTTCCTTTGTAGGAGCCTTGCCAACCGAGCCCGTTTCTTCTGATGGCTTCACTTTATCCTCGCCCATGGTCATACCACTCCTGAGAATCATGTTTGCATTTGGGTCTTCTTCGTGCGGCTCAGACCTCATCATCTACAAATTCTGAGTCAGAGGGGGTTGGAGTACCCCTTTTTCGTGCATCCTCGATATCAACGAAAGGTAGTCTTCTTCCTCACAGTCAAACTGACTATAGTACAAACATGATGTCCTTGTCGAGTTTGTACAATCATGGGCATAGTGCCCTGGCCCTCTGTAATTGTAACAAATTAGTTGTCTGCGACGCCTTCCTAGTCCCATTCTGCCTCCACCTCGACCGCGCCCTTGAAATCCATTGCATGCCATCTCTCCATTTGGGTCAAGGGCTCGTGTTTTAGTCTACACCCTATAGGTAGGAGTCTGATCCATCATTAGTTCATAACTTCGGCCACTGCGTTGATCATGGCATACTAACCTGCAGAAATTACAAAACAATTGCTAGGATGTCTACGTATACTTCTGCAATAGATGACAATTATTTGTAGTGTGTTTTCCTCCTATCTGATAGATCACTCACCATAATATAGGCGTCGCACTTGGTCCTACCTATGCCTTAGGTTTTAACGACATCGGCCCTCCTCCTGCCAAGTAATTTGTGAATGCTGAACAATGGTCCTTATCATGCCCCTAGCCTTTGCATTTTATACACCATACCTCCTTGTGTGCCTCTGGCCAAGGTATGCTATCCTGTTTCAAACTCTGCATTTCCAGACACAAATTATGTAGTTGTGCGTTTATTTGTTGGAATCCCAACGTAAGGTCTTGTATAGGAGTCTCATGCAATCTCATTTCCATCTCCAAAGCTTTGGCCTTAGTGGAAAGTTTTTGCTATGACAGCATCGCCCTTAAGTGTGCGATAAGTGACACTACAATCCATGTGTAGTGTTGTCCATCCATTAAAGTCATATTGGATTCGCGAATCGTACCCTTCAGCCTTTGGTCTAGATCCCAAGGGGTCTCACCTGGGAGCATCAGGATCTCCTTAAAACTAATGATTGATTGTGTTTCTTACATTGCCCTACTAAATTCCCTGTTCAACATGGACTTGATTTCTATGATCTGCATTTGGATGGTCATTAGAATGCTTGACGTACCATGTTAATGCGTGATCCTACAATGTGCTCACTAGTGCAACCTTCTTGATATTGTCATCCATGAAGCCTTGTGCTTCCCATACTTCTCTTACCATGAACCAGAATTGGTCCGAGTCTTCATTCATTACTCCTCTGAATACCAGTAGTTTGATCGCACTCGCCATACTAAACTGTTGTGGTGGCGTAGGTGGGGTGGGTGGAGATGGAGGTTAGGAGGGTGAGATGTGTGGTGGTGTGGGTGGAGGTGCTAAATATGGAATGCGCTACCTTATTAGATTGACCGTGCTTCTCGAAGAAACTTTCGGGAGCTCTTCCTCACTTTCCTGTGAGGGTGAAATTAAGGGACTAGTTTCTAATTCTTCACTACCTTCACTTCTATAGATCTACCCACTTCACGTAGCCCCAAAAATTATTTTATTCACATAACCCGCTTTTCACACAATGACATCTTAATCAAAGTGTTCAAAGATTTAATATACTTACCTCATAGTCCTTCGAGGAAGCGTCGCTCCACCTCACTGTAGCTGACGGTCATATATACCATGGACTTAGTGATAAATCCTCCTATAATTCGGTCGCACCAATGGTCCACAGTTTGCATAATCTTATCTCCTGATGCTTCTAGTCTGTACACTAATTCTAGAGTCAACATTATTGGTTTTTCAAGAATACGCCTTCCCTAACTGTCTGCTAGCTTCACGATCCACTCATACAACTTAGAAGGAAAGGATGCAAAGTAAATTTCATGGATTTCTGTATACAAGTAGAACTCTGACCACTGTTCATTAGATACTCGCGAATTTCTGTTTTCCTGCATCGCAAACTCGTGAATCTTCCTATCCAACCACTCTTCAATTTCTTTCTTTGTTGGATTCGATTCGCACGACATTAGACACCCCTTATGCACATCCTGGTCCTGGTAATGGAACCATTTGTTGGCTTGTATGCGGTTGACCTAGGTCTAGAGGTGAGTTAACCAAGAAAATCCCAGTACTACTGGCCCTTTCGTCAATACTCCATGGAGCGCAGACTGAGGTCTCACCTGATGTAGTAGGGGAGGGTGCTAGAACTAGGTTTCCACACCCTGAGGATGTCTGATGAGCTTCTGGCAGTCCGCGGCTTGACCCTGTGCACACGTCGCTACGTGCACCTATTCATCCCTCGTAACCTTTGAAGTTGTAGTCCTGCAACCCTAACCAGGGCGCGATCCATATTTTACCAAAGTTCCTTGCTTATTTAATTTGTTATTATTGAATTACTTAACTTATCTGTGGAAGACTAGTGATAATTAATAGTATATCCAGCAATCATATAAGTGTGTGTGATAAACAAAACAATATAAATGTAAAGAATGAAATACACAAGAAGATGCAAAAAGATTGGAATCAAATTTTCTTTATTATTCTTCATTCAAGATTACAAACATGAAACCACCCTGCACACTCAGCTGGAGGGGTCCACGCACTCAACTACAGACTCTACCATGCCTCTGCGCACTTAGTTGCAGAGCCTTTTCCTACTACTACGACCCAATACACTTAGACTTTCACTCTATGCTCGAACCATTTGTATTCATATATCTCTTCCATTTGCTATCTTTACACTTAGAGAATTGCTCTATTTATACAATCCTATGGTCCATGGACCATGGGTAGGCCAACATGACATTACATTACATTACAATACTTAGGCCAAACAACCCTATGAATTGAACTACATGCTTCGTGCCTGCAATTTGCAAAGTCTTACAACACATTTGACCAAAACTTGGGCTTTGATCCCCAAAACATGTTGTGGGGGGGTTTCATGCCCAAAAGACTCTATAATTCAACTATGTGAGTATGAGCTTCTTATCACCAATGACTCATACATACATCCATGTCCCAGCCAAGTGGGGATATACCAAATTTGACTCATCCACCCAGCCAAGTGGGGATATAACAATTGTTATACCTGACATAAATAATAAATATTACATCATCCATCCCATGCAAAGTAGGGATAGAAATTACATCATTTGTCTAAGAGGACTTATTCAAATGTATGAGAAGACATATCACACCCTAGACTTTTACATGACTTAACCAACAAATGGTATAAATATCTGAATCTATAGCTAGACTCAGTAACCATAATGCCAACAATGTTGAATGTATGTGAAGGCTAATGCTCCCCCTGAACTTGTGCTACCAGTGCATTGTTAACAAGTCAATGATCAAGGCATCTTTTTCAGTCAAATAAAAAATTAATGAACAAAGCATATCAATAGACAGTAATCATCAACATTAGACAGAGCACCCATATCAGAGCTTGCACCACTCTTTTTCCTATCTGAAAAACATGTACACTCCTTGACCCACAGAAACCAGCGTGTGTGCAAAACTATAATTCATGAAACATGTGTATAATAACTTTTCTTTGAAAAAGTGGGATTTAACAGCATGATGATGCAACAACTACTCCTACCTTTTGTTTGATATATTCAAATGTTTCTCTGGGCAGTGGTTTGGTGAATATAGCAGCAACCTGTTCTTTGGAGGGAACATACTCCAATTTGACCTTTTGTTCAAGCACTTGTTCACGTAGAAAATGGTACTTGATGGGTATGTGCTTGGTCTTGGATTGCATGACTGGATTCTTTGAAATACTGATGGCACTTGTATTATCAATAGAATGGAGATAGGTGGAGTACATGTGATATGAATGTCTTGCAAAGTTTTCATCATCCAAAGTAGTTGTGTGCAGCAAGATGCAGCATCCACATATTCTTCTTTAGCTATAGATAAAGCAATTGAGCTTTGTTTCTTGCTTAACCAAGACACTAACCTGGAACCCATCTAGAATGCAGCACCATTAGTTCTTTTTCTATCATCAACACTTCTTGCCCAATCTGCATCTTTATATGCATGAAAGGTAAGATCTATATTTGTAGGATACCATAAACCAAAGTCCTAAGTTCCTTGAAGATATTTGAAAATTCTTTTGACTGCATGAAGGTGTGATTCCTTTGGATTTGCTTGCAATCTTCCAACTATTCCTACTACATGCATGATGTCAGGTCAGGTACCTGTTAGATAAAGCAGACTACCAATCATGGATCTATAAGTTGGTTGATATACTACTGTTCATTCATTATTTGAGCTAAGACTACATCCTCTTACCATTGGGGTACATACATGTTTAGAATATTCTATTCCGTACCTTTTCAAGATCTGCTTGAGATGTTTGGTTTGTGATAGAAAAATACCATCTTTAGTTTGTTGAACTTGTAGACCAATAAAATCAGTAAGTTCACCAAGCAAGGACATTTCAAATTTTTCTGCATTACCAAAGAAAAATTCTGACTCATGGATTCTTCATTGCTACCAAAAATGATATCATCAACATAAACAATAATAATTAGCAATTGATCAGTTTCAATCTTTGCATATAGATTGCTATCTGCAGAACCTTTTGTAAAACATTGGTGTAGATATTTGTCAACGCGGTAATACCGGGCCCTTAGAGCCTGATTCAAACCATAGAGAGCCTTTTGAGTCCGCATACAAGTTTTGCATCATTTCCAAGAATGAATGCTTTTGCCTTCTCAATATAAACTTCTTCTTCTTAATCTCCATTAAGGAAGGCTGATTTTACATCCATTTGGTATACTTTGAATTTCTGAAAGCTAGAAAGAGCAAGAAACATCCTTATGGCTTCAAATCTGGTAACAGGTGCAAAGGTTTCTTTAAAATCTATACCTTATTGTTGAGCATACCCTTTGCAAACAAGTCTGGTATTATTTCTAATGACTTCTCCATTTTCATTCAACTTGTTTTCGAATATCCATTTAGTTCCTATAATATTTTTATCACGAGGTCTAGGAACTAATTCCCAAGTATCATTCTTTTCAATTTGCTCAAGTTCTTCATCCATGGCCTTGACCCAACATTCATCTTTGCATGCTTCATTTACATTTTGAGGTTCAGTGGAGGATATTAATGCTAGATAGCTTGAGGTCCCTGTAATAGTTCTTCTTGTCTGTACATCTGCCTCTTTTTCCCCTAAACTTTGAGTTTCTCAATGATTTTTCTGAACATACGTGGATGAAGTCTTTTCTTCTACCATTATCTCTTCTTCTGGTACTTCATTGCTTTCTTCTTCAATATAATTTCGATTTGATCTGGGAAAATAATCCCCATCTTCTTCATTGTCATAATCTTCCATTGATTTTATCTGTTTTGAATTTTTTCATGCTTCATCAACTATAACATCAATGCTTTCAACAATTTCCCCACTTCTTTTATTATAACATCTATATCCTTTACTTCTGGAAGAATAACCAAGAAGAATACCTTCATCTGCTTTGGGTTCAAACTTACCATATTTTTCATCAGTCCTTTGATAAAACATTTGCTTCCAAAAACTTTAAAATATTTTACAATAGGAGCCTTGCCATACCAAAGTTCATGTGGAGTTTGAGTGCTATTTACGTGAACATTTTCTTTGTTGAAAATATTTATGACAGCGAATGCAGCTTCACCGCAAAAGGTTGCAGGAGTTCTAGATTCATCTAGCATAGCTCGAGTCATTTGCTGAACTACTCTATTCATTCTTTCTACCACACCATTTTGCTAAGGAGTCCTTGTGGTGGAGAATTTCCCTTTTATTCCATGTTGTACACAAAAGTCAAAGAATTCATCCGATGTAAATTCCCCTCCTCGATCATATTTGAGGCATTTGATTTTTCGATTTGATTCATTTTCAAGCAAAGCTTTGAAGGCTTGGAACTTTTCAAATGCTTCATCCTTATAATTTAGAAGACCTATCCAACACATTCTAGAAAAATCATCAATGAACAAGATAAAGTATTCTTCTCCACGAGGTGACTTTTTCCTTGATGGTCCACATAAATCAGTATGGAAAAGTTCAAGAGGCTTACTAGCTGACCCTTCTTTTTCCATGAACTGGACTCTAATTTGCTTACTGATTTGACATGGTTTTCATATTGTATTTTCTGGGGTGCTGATATCTGGAAGATCATGAATAACCTTGAGTCTGCATGCTTTTCTTATTTGAGAAAAGCTTAGATGTCCCAATATTCTATGCCACAGCCAATTTTCATCATTTTTTCTTAGATAGCACTGTTGTTGTCCTCCATTCAGTATGTATAAATTATTTGGAGTTATTGTACCTTTGATCACGGCCTCTCCTGTATCAAGTTCATGAACAACACAACCGTTTGATCGAAACACTACTTCATTACCTTGATCACACATTTGACTGACACTCAACAGGTTATTCTTTAAACCGTCTACATACATAACATTTCTAGCTTTAACCTTTTCTTTCAAGAAAATAGAGCCTTTACCTTTTATGACAGCAGGAGTGTCATTTACAAATGAGACATTCTTTTCTTTTTCTAAGGCATTATATGAGTGAAGTTTTTCTTTGTCACCTGTCATGTGTTTTGAGCATCCACTATCGATGTACCACTGATTTTCTTCTCCTTCTTTGTACAAGGCTATACCACATCTTTCTATTTGAGATTCTTTCCTTCTCCATATCTTTTGATTTAAGGGAATTTTCTCCTTCTGAGATGTTTGTCGAAATTTTCTGCTACATTAAAATTCTTCATGACCAAATTTGTTACAGATTGAGCACTCTATTTCATTTTCAAGAGGAGAAAAGTTATTATAGGAACATCTCTTGATCCATGTTACATTCCTTTGATTTCGTGCTTCCCTAGTCATGATGGTTTTGTAAGCAACACATTGAGCAGCTTTGTGCCCAAAATTATGACATGAAAAACATTGCCCATTAAAAAATACCTACGACTATCGAATCTATTAAACTCGTGATTGTAGTTTCTATTGATATTCATCTTTGGATAAAATTGAGTATGATCTGCCTAAGGTTGGTTGTGGCTTCTATTCATCCTTGGAGAAAACTGAGTATTATTTACCTGGTGATCTTCTTTATGGATTTTCTAATGATTATCATATTGTTCACGGGTCTTTGGTGCATCAAGATATCTTTTGGTGGAGGTTGATGGCTTCTGTGATTAAGATGCTTCTTCAGTATATCCAAGATCTATCTTTATCATAGGAGAACATTGAACTTTGATAATTTCATTTAAAGTTTCTAATCCTTTAGAAAATCTAAGATTGAGAGATTTCATTTTCTCTAGATCCTTTCTTATACCCACAATCTAACATTCTAGTTTTTCATTATGTTTTTCCTTTTCAGCAAGTTGATATGTCAAGGTATCTATAATCATATTCTTTCCTTTCAAACAGATTTTGAGTTTAGATATTCTTCATGAAGGTCTTCCTCTTCTAAAGCATCCCAAAAATTATCAGCGTCATAAGCCATGAGAAGTCTATAATCATCACTATTAGATAAACCATCACTATCCTCTTCTAAACTATCCTAAAAATCATTGCTTTCATAAGCCATGGGAAATCTATAATCTTGTCCATTTTCATCTTCATTACTATTAGATAAACCATCGCTATCTTCATGAGTATAGTAAATCTGTTTATTCACAACTTGTTTTCTATTCCCTTTTGCATATTCCTTTCCTTTCACATATTTATCTTTATGAGGACATCTGGCAGCATAATGGCTGACTCTGCCACAAGTAAAGCATTTGAAGGGTAGCTTACCTCTAAACCTTCCAGAACCCCATTGAAGCTTCGTGACAAAGTTTACCTCATCTTCTTCTTCTGAAATATGTCCCGATTCATTGTGTTCTTCCTTTCCTTTTGTTGAAGCTTTAAATGAGGCTTCTCTCCTATCTAATGGTCCTCCTTTTCTCATCTCGAAGGCAGTTAAGATTCTATTAATCTGTGTCATAGTGATATTCTACAAATCCTTGTTTTCTTCTATGGTAGACACTTTGGATTGAAATTTAGCAGACAAGGATATCAAAAATTTCTCAACTAAGGTAACTTCCTTTATTTCTTCACCTAGATTCTTCATACAATTAACATCCTACCTATACATAAGAAGTAACTAGCTATACTTTCATCACTATGCATTTTAAGAGTTTCATACTAAATTCAGAGAGTTTGAAGCTTAGCACATTTTACCTGAGAGGCTGCTTTGTAGCTGAGAATGATTTTGTCCCATATTCCTTTAGCTGATTTGAGCTACATGACTTTGACAAACTCTGATTTTGATAGACTTCCCAATAAAGTATTGATAGCTTTGATGTTGGTTTCATATTTCTTTCTACCTACCGCATCTATAGGAATTGCTATTGGAAATATATATCCTCCTTCCACAATTTCCCATACATCTATTCCAAGCGATTGTAGATAAGTTGTGGTTCTTATTTTCCAATAAACAAAGCTACTCCCATCGAAGACTGGTGGTCTGATGGATCCCATGCTTTCTTGATTATTCATGATGCTAGATCTTCCTTCAAGCGATCAAGATTTTTCTGAAGGACCTGCTATGATACCAATTGTTGGGAATAATAATGAGAAGGGGATGAATCAATTTTATCAGATCAATAATTTTATTTCCCAAAAAAATTTATATATGCTACTTCAGTGAAGTGAACTAGCATGTACACGCGACCGTGCTTAAAGAAACCAGCATATATGAAGAGAACTTGTGATTTAGACAATTTATTATGTATTGAGCTTAAGCCAATATATCATAGATTTATTAGACAATGCAGTTAAAGTAGAATAAATCATCACACATAAGCAACACACATGAACACCAAGATTTAAGGTGGAAACCCAATGTGGGTAAAAAGCACCTGTTGTTGTCGTCTCTATCTTCTTTTAATAATAAGAAAATTCATTTACAATCTTGTACTAGTGCAGACTCATACCAGTACGCAGGCTTCACATGGAAGGGAACAACCTTTTCTCATTCTCCAACTTCTAATGGAAGGGAACTACAACCCCCTAGCTCTTGTACTAGCCAATATGTTTACTAGTACATAGGTGCCAGCCTACACAAAACTCCACTCTTCCACTAGGGACCACATTTCATGAATTTTCAGATTGGATACTTTTGGATCACAACACCACAATCTGAAGGCCATGTTTCATCAAATTTTTACATTGGACCCATCAAATATTTTAAACTTAAACTGCATCAACCAATATTCAGTGGATCTGAAACATCAAATCACTGACACCAGAAAACTGTGTTGAACCCAGAACCTTGCATCATTCAGAACCAACTGTAACATCAAAAATCATGCATTAGAGTCTATACACTACTTAGCTAAATCCAACCTATGTGTATATGCTGCTTCTATGAATTAAACCTACATATACCTTCAAAAATACTGCAAACATAAACTTTTGAATCAAGTCTGTACCAACCATCAATATACTGAATATCTACAGAGCTTTACATAGGTAGGGACAGAGATCACTTATACAATCAATCAATCAAATGCCAGCCTCCTTATGCATTCAACTTTATATTCAAATCTAAGAAGACTTCATTGAAAGACTGTAGTAAAGCAACAAAATTTGATTAGATAGATCAGTCAGATCTAAAAATAAGCTTTTCTTTTGTAAACACTACTTGAAAGTCTGAACCTGCATGTACACTCTCTTTAGCGGAGACGAACCTGCGTACAGATCTGCAAATATTGACTTAGAACTTTGCTGTAATTCTAGACTTCAGACAGACCTAGATCATGATAGATAACAAATACAAAACACACAAAACATTACATCTAGTCTTAACCAATATCAGATCATTCAATAATAAGTCATTTCAAGTCTCATGATTGCTTATCCAATATTGAACTCAAGGTGCACATGAATATTTTATATCCAGTTCCAAACACAACCCTACAACATAAAATATACTTCATTTACTAGTATTCCTTAGAATCTTATTACTTTCTTCTTGGCCTAATGATCTTATCCTCCTTATATACTCTTAGGCCTTTCTCAATACCTTAGAACAAAACCACTTAGGACCTGTTATCACTCAGATTTCCCCAGAAGTTGTAAGAAGGGGAAAGAGGTCCAAGGTAAACACAAACCAATCTTTTAGATACAGAATCTAGCCAATATGTATCTAGAGAGGGCTCTCATTTTAAGTTTTAGCTTTGTTTTGAAAGAAATTAGGCTAGTTATGAAGTTTAGGAGTTTTGTTTGAGTTTGGGGTGGTGCGATTCAATAGCAGAGAGGTAGGACTGACTAGTTTAGGCCATTGGGCTAATGGAGTCAAATAAAATGGCTTAACTGGACTTGGTTTCTTAACAATTGATGGTTTCGCAGGACAAGATGGTCAAACGGGGAACAAATAAAGACTTGAAATAAATGGAATGGTTTCAAAATAGATGAAGGGAAATTAAGAATCCTTCAGCATATTTAAAGAGGGCACTTGAATGATTACTACTAAAGAACAGTTAAGTATTCTTTAATAAATAATCAAAATGAAAGAGCTAGAAAACAAGAGCAATTAAGATTTCACTGTTTATACTAATTCAGAAGAAAATATAAGGAACAATAACGATTGAAAACAGAGTGTGTTTAAGCATATTCTGAATTACTCTTTTTCGTTTATCATTCAGATGTGAAACAAGATGATATAATAAACAAGGAAAACTTTAAAACATAAGGTATAGAGGACTTATTGATCCAGTGTTTGATTTAGGAAATCTGTGAAAAGTCCCTTACATAAATTCTTTGTCCAGCAAGCCATACAAAAGGTTGTCCAACAACACTTTATTCCAAAATAACCAATATTATAGGAATGTCTATATATCCAACCTCAATACTCCAATTAAGGGAGTATTTATACAAAAAAAATTACAAAAAAATCTCATAACAGTGTGAGATATATTCTAGGATGACTAATGAATAAGTTACAAGAAAATATAGACAACTAGTCTCGAAGATAGGAGAAAGATAAATTGATGTTGTGTTGTTCCTATTCTTGTTGTGTGCTGGAGGTAGGCCTTATAATTTGGCTTGCTGTTGTCTTCTTTAGTAACTCTCTGTTGGCGACACTGTTTTGACTGATACTCTTTACTTGTTTTGATACACTTCGACCTATTTGATCTTTGTTCATCTTTATTCATCCTACTATAGTAAATAGCCCAAAATTTACATTTTACTGAGGATAAATTTACAAAATTTCTAACATGTCTTCCCACCATTTTCGCTCCGGTAATCTATTTTTCTGAAGTTTCCTTAGGGTCTCATCAGTTTCTGTATATCTGAAAAAGGTAGGTTGGATTGGGAACAAGTGCTTTATCTCATGCTCAACATAGATTAACTTCTCTAAGCAGTCATAGAGAACTCGGCCAGTGGGGAGTGCTTTTATTCCTGAAGCACTTGTTGATGAACTAGCTTGATTGCCAGCATACTTAATCAATTTGTCAACATAATCTATGTGATTCATTAATGTGTCATTAATTACCAATGGACTTGGTAGCCTTTTATTCTGCAAATTAGTGAACTTCTCCATAAAAGAATTGATTTCCACCTGCATATCTTGGCATCTTCTCTCTAAGTTCTACATCAAAGTTTTCTTAGTTAACACCCTTTTGATTTCTAGAATAGTATTTGTCTCGTCGGCTATGCTAAGTTCTTCCAGTTGTTCCTTACTCCTGTTATTCAAAAAGTGTATAAGCTGGTTGGCTTCATCTGAAATTTGTCCTAACAAAGTTCTTATCTTTTGAATTTCTCCCTTTGTTGCTTTCACTAGATCAATTTGTCAAAGATCACTTGGATAGATGGCCAAACATCATTTATAAATTGAGTGATGCTGGCCCAAAGGATTTTTTTCATCTTTGCCAAAGTCTTGTCAACAGTGAGATATTTTTCTAATGATTTCACTTTAATTTCTAAAGCTTTAATCTCCCTTGTTTTTTCTACAACGTTTATCTTTGAGAGATCATAATTTCTCTCCATTTTAGCCAACTATTCTTTTACCTATTTTAATTATGAAACTTGTAATCTTATGTCTTCCATTTCCTTTATCATCTCTTCTGTGCTCAAATTGGCACTACCGCCTAGTGTTGTTCCTACTGTGAATGTACCTGTGACCACCTCTGCTGTGGCTGCTGGGATGTTTGGGGTTAAGACTATTCCTAGTGTAGAGGAGACTGTTGTTGAGACTATTGGTATTACTTCAAGAGGCTGAGAGGTCGACTCTCCATGCTTGTCCTTCAGTGCATTTTCTAACACCTGCTCCATGTCATTCAATCTTTCATTGAGTTTCAAGAGTAGGTCCATCATCTCTTCTTCAAATTTCTATTTTATAACCTCAGCAATCTGTGGATGCCTTGAAGGAGGTAGCTTTAGCTGTTTCCTCAAGGCAACAATGTCTTCTTCTTTCTTCTTGATCAGTGCTTCTATACCTTTAGCATCCTTGGGATCATGTCCCAATCCAATGATGATTTCCTCTAATGGTTTCATTATGTTATCCTGGGAGGGAAGAGGCTCTCCAAGTGTAATTGAGCACTTGTATTGTCCAAGGAATTTTTTAGCTTGTGGGCCATCATTGCTTTACCAACCAATGTGGAATATACCATTTCTCTAGTTTTCTTGTGAAGTTCAATTTGATCCATGGGATGAATATCCTTTTCCAAGACCACCAAGTTTGTGCTGATGTAATCTGCTACTGACTGAGGTTGTTGCACCTTTGGCTTGAAGTAACTCATTATCATCTTGCATTCTTTAATGTCATAGGCTGACATTAGTATTTACTGATTCGTGGGAGCCATTTTTAAGTATTGATTGTACATTTGAAGTCTCATTGGGTCGTTCTTGGATGATACTTCTGCACTTTTTTGTCTTTCTAGCTCTTGCCTTTGTGAGCTAGTGGATGTTCCTCCTAATGGGAAAGTTTGCTGGCTAACTGTTCTTTCTTCTCTTTGGCTGTCTGTAGTCCCTTCAACTATTTCCTCTTCCGAAAGAGGGTTTAGTATTTACCTCTTTGTCCCAGGCTATCATGTAGGTCCATTGTTAGGGGTAGTGGTTTCCCTGTCCCTCTTTTTATTTCTTTCCTTATTTAGAGGAGTTTGCAAAACTAGACTTTCTACTACATTGGTTTGAGCTGGATGAGTTGGAACTTGACCCTATTCTTTGGAAATTTCAAGCTGATTTGACATTGTAGGATATTCCATGGTCTCTAATTCCTTGCCTTTGGATGTTCCTGTGGCTAGAATGTTGATTTCCTATGGAGGCTGTTGAGAGGTTCCAAGAGTGGATGCACTAATTGTTGATTTTTGAGATAGCTTGAATGGTACCTGCCCAAAAGAATCCAGGTCAAGGGTTTTCTCAAGATCTATCACAGCATTTTCTATATTGACCTGCTCACTAACATCTTCTACTAGGGTCCCCTCTATCCATTCATCCAAGTTTGTAAACTGCTCAATTTCTGGGATCCTATGGTGAATATATGGGGATAACCTGTTCTTCATCTTTCTGTCACATATAAAACTGTTGGGGTCATATGGTACGCACCTAAAACTCTTTTGTAGTCTAAGTTGATCTTCTAAAATCTTTTTAGCTTCTTTCCATGCATCGCTAGTGTTGATGACAAAAGGGCCTAGCTGGTTCTTAATTCTTAGCTGAGCTTTCTTCTTGGCACCACAAAAATGGACTAAATTTGCATTTATGATCTACTTGAAATACTCCAATGCAAATAATCTCATGGGAACATACTTGGGTGACTTCAAAGGGAAAAGTTCACACCCATACATCCTCATTCTATGTGATTTTTATATATGTACCAGTCACCTATCCTGTACTACTTAGAGAGTTGGAGAGTTTTCTTCATGTCACCATTGATCCTAGGAGGGGAAACTCCTGTCACCAGAGTGGTTGTTGGATGTACAAATAGGTCGATGAACTCACTATAAGTGTAAGGGGACTCACTGGTATTATGAAAGATTGGACTCCAAAAGATAACAGACCTTGGATTTCCTTTGGTGTTAAGTTTCTTGATAGGGAAAGGAAAGTTATCTGACTCATAATATAACATAAGATGGTATACAAAAGTGGTGTATTTCAAAACTCCTTCCCTTTCCAAATTCAAGAATTGGTCATGGATTCTGTTGGTAATATAGGAGGAATAGTCATATCTGACAGCAGGGGGTTGTCCTGGAGCAAATATTGATAGTAACACTAGGGTGATATCATCAACATATTCACTAGAGTTAAATCCTATAATCAGCGATATCATATCAACAATGAGTCTTCCAGTTTCAGTGAAGCAAGTTTGCAAATAAGGAGGTGGACCTTTGGGCTAGTGCTTTGGTAACATGAAAATTTGAGCACTACATCTTACTTCTAATTGAGACAACTGAGATGCCTTTTCAAGTAAATATACCATGGAAATAGGAGTGAGGGGTGGATTGGAGTGGAATTGTAAAATTTCATTGATGGATTGAGTAGTTATGGGAAAAAGGATTTTTTGGCTTGCGGACATAACAACTCTATGGTTAGGATCATAATTAGCACATCATTGATGAATTATGTCTGGGAAAACATGGACTGAGGGGAGGAAATACATCGGAAGGTTAGATTCCTACAATACAAACATGTTAGAATTATTCAGATAACTATCTCTGGCTTGGAAAAAGACCTGAAGATGGTTTTTATCACTAGATAGGTCTTTTATCTAAAAATCTTTATCGGCCAGAGGTAGATAATCTAAGTCTTTGTGGGGAGCATTCATGGGTGCCACACTCAAGGCTTTAGGGGTTTCCATATTTGGTTCTTGTGGATTCAAAAATGGATTTGGTGGAATTCTATGGAAAATAGGCGAGATAGTAGGTTGAGGACTATATATGGTGAACACAGACTTGGATTTGAACTGAATTTGGGCCTTTCTTGTAGAATTTGAAGTAGAAAACCAAAATTACAAGGTTTGAGTGTAAATTGGATAAATACCTGTATCAAGGAAGTGAACTGTGCTAAGACAAAAGGATAATGGGTTCTAGGTTACGCCGCTGCAAGTTTCTTAACCAGGTGGTCGTCTGAAAGCTTGAACAATTGACTTGGACATTGTTTTTCATGGGAGCACGGGCCGTAGCGTATAACAATGAAAATGAACTTTTCTTTGTTTTGTTTAACAAAATCAAAGTTGGCGGGGATTTTGGATTATCGGGCGACTGATGTAGGTGGGGAAATGATATTTTGTCGTTTGTAGAAGGTGGTAAGTGGTACGTGATCACACCACTTTCTGAGTTAAGCGGTATCAGGCAGATAGCAAGCAATCACATCGAATGCCCAACGCATGGCAGAGGTACGGGCAAAAAATCGCTTGGTGATCGCACGTTAAAGCACAATTTCTAGGGGGGAAGTGATATCAGAGATGACCATTGGATGATGGAGGAGTGATCGTGTTGTAGATGGGAAATGAGGTATGGTGGGACTTTAACTGTGGTGGGATTGATACATTTAACGAATTAATAAACCATATCGGGGTGATTTGTGAATGGATAGATAGGTTATTAATTAACCAAGAGGGTTAGCTAATCCCATTTGTGCGGCAGGGAATTAAGGTTCTTAATGAATTATGGATTAACTCATTAATCCTCTTTTAAATGTTGATTATGGTTGTATTCAACCGGGGGCGAGATATATAAGATGTTGGGAATATTTAATACAATAAATAATATGGGAAGGGAAATATGGTGCGTGAGTTATATTTTAAATATGTTAAAAGTTAATATGACTATGAAGTGGAAAAGCACCAAGTTAAATCATTTCACGTATATATTTAAACTTAGGCTGAAGATAAAAAGGGGTTTTTTTAGGCGATATTGTGCATTATTCCTAAGTAAAATAGGATTTTACTCAGGAAAAACTTTATGATATGAAATGAATGGTTGATGGATTATACTAAGTACTTAGGATTTTTAAATTATTCGGTCGAGGGTCCAGTCCCTCCAGAAGTCAGAGAAATGCTCTGAGCCCCTTTAATTTTCAAAGACCTTAATATTTTAGGGGGACTTAGTAAAATCTTTAGGGAAAAATGTGAATGGAAGTTAGTTATTTGACCTTGTCTTGCTTGAACTGCATAAAGTGTAATGTCTGCCTTGCATTTGTGATAAAAGTAAAAATTAACACATTTAGAGACATTATCCATCACAAGTGATTCTGCAACACCATCTACCTACCCTACCTGCTTTAGCCTGACATTTTTTCTTCTTTATTTTGGTGCACTTAGATGGGCAAACCCTTATCAATCGTCTTTTTCTTTTACATGTCAAGCCTACCTAAGTCTGTACTTATTACATCTAAGGGCTTAGATTACACTGTTGAGCTCCTTTTTAATTACTCTACCGATCTACTTATCTTCTAAGTTTACACTGTTTGGTCAGATATTTGTTCACTATCTCTAAAACATGAAATTCAATTATGAACTAGTCAAGCTTAAGGTATTTGACTATTCATCAATTGTGGCATAAGTTAATAAGCTGCACACAATTTCTTACTATAGAAGATGAACAAGTAGTGGCATTTAGACCTGCCCACTTTCCTGGTCCTTTTGTTTGGGGTTCATTTCTTCTCATTTTTTGACCATTTTATTCTTTTTACCATTTAATTTTTCTTTTACAGTATACCCTCTTTACATTTTTCAAATTTTTTGATTTTTTGAAAATATGGAAAACCTTTCCAACAAGAAAGGTATGAACATATTATAGATCTCATCAAGTCAATCATGAAATATGACACCTATTGGTATAGGAGCATAATAGGACCAATACCTTGGACCCAATACCTAGGGTCAATACCTTGTACCAAATACCTCAGATCAATACCTTGGATCAAAATACCTTGGATCAAAAACTTGTTTTCCAACATGTATGTGCTTTTCCTCTTGTGAAAGGGCGTGTATATGTTATACGCTACTTTTTTTCTATTAACCCGCCTGTATACGCTCCTTGGATAAGGTGAACCAACGTATACCTCTCTTTCTTCATTCTTTGGAGACTGACCCGTAATACTTTATTGTTGACCTGCTGCATTGTGAACTACTATCTGAGTGACATGCCATCAAGGACAACACCTGTATCATAATGCCAATAGACAAAGAGGAGGAAAATAGTAGTGAGCAAGAGAGCGAGTGAGAGAAAAATGATGGTTCGAGCAATTTATTAAGCAAGAAAGAAATGAAATGAAAACTGAATGGAAACCAAAAATCACACAAGTAACAAAAAATCTTTACATGGTAAAACCTTGATAGTGTGTCAAGGAAACCTCCATGGGACAAAGGATTGGAAATATTTATTAATCAAGATTGATTCTGCATGATACAACCTCTAGGGCATTCACAAGTTTCATATGAGCCTCTCCTCCATTACATAACTGCTATTCGTTGGCAATCTCATTACAAAACTAACTGGTAGTAATTACTAAGATTTTACCCATAATTACACGTCTTTTTGTCACATTTCAACAAACTCCACCTTGACAACAATTTTCCTAATCCCTTTCCCATGCCCATTCATCATCTCTTCTTCTAGCTAAGAGAAGCCAAACACCACCTCAACTTCTCTACCATAACTGGCTTCGTGAATAGGTATGCACAGTTCTCTTGCGTATGGACCTTCTTGAGAGCTACTTTTCTGCCATTGATCACATGTCTCAGAAAATTATACCATGCATCAATGTGCTTGGTCTTGCTGTGATAAGCTGGATTTGTAGCCAAGTGAATAACACTCTGACTATCACAGAATACATTCACTCTCTCCCGTGTCCTTCCAATCTCATCAAGTAGACCCTTTAAGCAAATTGATTCTTTATTAGCATCTAAAGTAGTTATATAATCTACTTCGGTAGTGGAAAATGCAACTGTTTCTTGAAGTTTTGACATCCAGCTAATTGATCCACCTCCAAGAGTAAATACATAGCCCGCAGTATATCTCCTTTTGTCCAAATCATCTCCATAATCAACATCCACATATCCACAGATAGATCCTACATTACCATTAAAGATGATGCAATGGTCCCTTGTGCCTCTTAGATAATGAAGCACCCATTTCATTGCTCGCCAGTGTTCTTCACCTGGATCTTCCATCAACTTGGTGACAACTCTAATTGCAGGCGAAATGTCATGTCTTGTAGATACCATCGCATACATTAAGTTTCCTACAACATTTTCATATGGTACACGAGACATATACTGCTTTTATTCATCAGTTCTAGGACTCAAAACTAAAGAAAGATTAAAATGGGAAACTAATAGATCATTAATAGGTCTCACACTATTCATACCGAACTTTTCAAGTACTCTTTCCACACACTTCTGTTGTGATAATAAAAGCTTACCATTTTTCCTACCTCAGTGTATCTCCATGCCCAAGATATGTTTTTCTACTCCAAGATCCTTCATATCAAACTTCCTAGAGAGTTGAGCCTTTAACCTATCGATCTCTTCTATGCTTTTGCTTGCAATAAGCATATCGTCGACATAAAAAACTAAGATAATGAATATGCCACTGAAACTCTTGAAGTATACACCATGATCAGACTCACTTCTAATAAAATTTTGGATCACAACGAAGGAGTCAAACTTATTGTACCATTGCCTCGAAGAATGCCTCAGGCCATACAATGATTTCCTAAGCTTACAAACTAATCTTCTACTACAACCTTGTACAAAACCTTCTGGTTGTTCCATATATATATCTTCATCCAAATCACCATGTAGAAAATATGTTTTAGCTTCTAACTCTTCTAACTGAAGATTAATTCATGCAGTTAGTGCCAACACAGTATAAATAGATACAAGTTTTACAATTGGTGAAAAAATCTCATGAAAGTCAATATCTTCAACCTGAGAATACCCTTTTGCTATGAGCCTCGCCTTATACCTTTCGATACTTCCATCAATTTTTCGTTTCAATTTGAAGACCGATTTGCATCCAACAACACTTCTCTCCTTAGGAAGTTCTACAAGATCCTAGGTATTGTTCTTAGCTAAGGAATCCATTTCTTCTTCCATACAATTTTCCATTTTTCACTATCTGTATCATCCACTGCTTCTTGATAACAAGAATATTCCCCATCTTAAGTAATCAAAGAAAAAGATGAAGTGAAATCTTTATACCTTTTGGGAGTTTTTCTTTCCCTTGTAGACTTTCTTAGAGTGACTGGTTGTTGAACTGGTTCAGAAACTTCAACAGTTTCCTTTGCATCGTCTTCACCTTTTCCTCCATAAGTATCTACTTCCTTTCGACTTTCAGAAAAAGGTCTAGCCTCCAACTGAATTTTCTGATTTGGTGATACCCATTCATGTTCAATTATTTCAACATATTATTTTAAAAGGGAAGATTTATCAAATGTTACATCTCTACTAATGACTATCTTCCGTGAAGTAGGATCACATAACCTGTATCCTTTCACCGCATATTCATGCCCAACAAAGTCATAACATTTTGATTTCGGATCTAATTTTGAACGTGGATTTTTAGGAATAAGAGCATAGGCATCACAACCAAATATATTTAAATGTGAATAATCACAAGACTAACCTGACCAAACTTCTTTGGGAATTTTACAATTAATTGCTATTGAAGGTGATCTGTTAACTAAATAGTAAACAGTAGATGGGGAATCTTTTTGTTATTAGGAACTAGTGGATCATATAGATAGTGAAAAATGGAAAATGACTATGGAAGAAGAAATGGATTCCTTAGCCAAGAAAAATACCAAGGATCTTGTAGAACTTCTTGAATGGAGAAGTGTTGTTGGATGAAAATGGGTCTTCAAATTGAAATATAAAGTTTATGGAAGTATCTAAAATCATGGGGTGAGTCTAGTAGAAAAATGGCATTCTCAAGTTGAAGGTATTGAATTTCATGATATTTTTTCACTAGTTGTAAAACTTGTTTCACTTCGTACTGTGTTGGCACTAACTGCATTACTTAATCTTCAATTAGAATAGTTGGATGTTAAGAAAACTTTTCTACATGGTGATTTGGATGAAGAGATATATATGGAAAATCCATAAGGTTTTGTACAAGGTCGCAATGGAACAAAGAAAAAAGACGGGCAACAACAGATGGTTCCTTTTATTCCGCAGTAGAACAACAAAAAGACGACAACGATAGTCTCTCTTCTCATGCTTCTTCTCTTCCGCAGCAGAAGAGGAGAAAACACACTGTGCATCTCTCCAACACATAGGCTTCTCTCTCATATAGCCAACTTATCCAGTGACATGTAGAATTTTCAAAATAAAACAACAGTTTCCAGTGCCGACTCCTTTTTGGCCTCACGACTTTCAAAAAAATGATGACATCTCTGTGGGCACAATCAAATGAATCCTGTCTCCTTCAATCAGACATCCTCAACGACCCAAATGCTCTGATACTAATTTATGGTTCGAGCAGTTTATTAAGAAATAAAGAAATGAAATGAAAACTGAATGGAAACCGAAAATTAGACAAGAAAAAAAAAAATACATGGTAAAACGTTGACAGTGTGTTAAGGAAACGTCCACATGGCAATGGATTGAAAATATTTATTAATCAAGATTGATTCTCCATGATATAAAATCTCAAGAATTCACCAATTTCATATGAGCTTCTCCTCCATTACATAACTGTTATTCATTAGCAATCTCCTTAAACTAATTTACAAAACTAACTGGTAGTAATTAATAATAGTTTTTCCCATAATTACATGTCTTGTTGTCACATTTCAACAAAAAAAATATTAAGGGAGAGTGAGAATGCTTTGTAGAGAGGGTGATATAGGATGGACAGTAAAAAGAAGAGAAAGTAAGAGGATAGTGGAAAATGAGGGTAGAAAGAGAGGGAGAGACTAGTGGGGATATGTAACAATTATGACAGAATGGTAAAAATGTGTGAGAGAGAAGAGGGAAGAGAGTATGATGGATAGGGAGTGAAAGCAAGAAAGAGTTGGAGAGTGACAGGGAGAAATTGCAAGAGAGATAAATGGGGGTAGAGAGAGAGATGGGGAGAGAAGAGGGAAAAATAGAGAGAGTTAGGATATGTGATAGAGGGAGGAATGGACAAAGGAGGAGTTAAAGAGATAGAGAGATAGGGAGAGGGAGGATGGAAGGAAGGAGAGAGAGAGAAAGAGAGAGAGAGAGAGAGAGAGAGAGAGAGAGAGACCAAGCTAGAGGGGGTTGTTGTTAAATATGCACATAGGGAGGTATGGATTGATAGATAATGGGAGCAACTGAGAGGGACGAAGGGGGAGAGAGGCATGGAGGGAGGTGTAGAAGAGAGAGATAGGGGAAATAAGGAGAGATAAAGTGCTAGAGAAATAGAGAATGTGAGGGAGAGGAGTAGAAGGATATAGTGAGGGAGGTGGAGGGAGAGAGAAAGGGTGAGGTAGTGTTAAAAAGAATGAGGAATGTTACTCATCACATGCATGATATTAAAATAAACACACTCTCATAAGAATGCATGCATTATTTTCTCAATAATATGTTCACATTGTTGTGAGTGGGTTTATAAACACTTTTCATGTTTCCCACTCACTCAAAATCCAAATAGTAATGAGAAATCTATAAAAGATAATAATGGAAACAAAAACATAATCATATTGTAGGTTTATATCACCTTATGTATTTGGAAAGAATTATTTTGTTTTTTCCCTGTAATTAGAAGACATATTTTGTGATTAGAAGGAAACGTTTATCTTTTTGTATTATTGGAAATCAAATTTTATCATTTTTTTATAATTTGAAAGAAATTTTATCCAACCATGTCATTCAAAGAAAGTTACTATCTCTTTATCTAAATGGAGGAATACCTTTCTTTTTCCACATCCCCTTAATATAGGAAAAATAAAATTACTCAAGAAAGATGGTGGATAACAAAAGAAATTGATGGGAAAGGTCAATGAAGAGAAAAGCAAACCGTGGGTAAAGGAAAATGGATGCTTTTAGAAAATTATAATTAAAATTCTATCCTAATGGATGAACCTCCAATGGCTATTTGATTAAGGAAAGTTTTTAGGCATGACTATCATGAGCACCAATATTGCGGCAAGAATGCTGCAACTCCTGGGTCTACCAACTTTACTTTATCATCTCGGAGATCATAAAAACTTGGAGGTGATAGTACAGTATAAAGAAGTAGGTTCCACTCTTTTCCACCACTAAGATGGGCGATAGACTACTAGGACTTCTCAAACGATCCTTCTATTGATTTAGTGGAATTTTGATTACCAACTCAGAAAGGGGAATTTTACCCAAGTGAGAGGATTGAAATGGTACCTACTAAAGTAATCAAAGACTGAAATAGATGCCTAAAACACACAAATTATATAGCTATTTGTTAAGACACCTTGATTTAGAATAATTCTAATTTGACACCTATGAAATACTAACTAAACTAAGCATGGAATATGATTTAATCAAACACTTAACTATTGTGCACATGAATAAGCATAACAACCTTTTTCTTTCTGTCACTTTGTGAAAACATGAATGCTAATCCTTCTTAATGCATCATAGGTGGGATAGGTGTGGAGAGAGATGGTTTTCATGGGTCAAATGGTTTGGGAGGCAAGAAAAGGTCTTCTCCTAGATTTCGTCATGAATTTCCCACAAATCAGGCTCAAAACAAGCCACTATAGGTCATCTTATAGGATGTCTATAGGATGTTCTAATTCACCTACATGATCCCCTATTTTCCTACAAGAATAGGCCGAAAGAATAAGGAGTGATTTAGACAGTGGTATGGAGCTTAGGGAAGGTGAGTGATGGAAGGAATAAGGAAGGGGAGTGGTTGGAATCACTCAAAACTCAAACTAGCTCTATGATGGTTGGATTTTCTCAATAAGCATGGCAAGTTGTCCTTGTGAAATGATAACTCAGATTGTGAACTTATTGGCCTTTGGCGATCATGGGTGGGTATGGTTTGGCTGAGGCTGATGATATGAGGTCTGCCTACAATATTGAAACTCCTGCAATATACACATCATTGTTGGTATTTATCCATAGATCATTTCAAAACAAGAATGGTTTACAACAACATAGGAAAACATGATTTCATCATTTATTTTCCTATTTCATGCATGGAAATGTTTGAATCCTACTGTGAAAGAACCATGAAATATAATACAAAGATTAAGATATCAGAAATGACAGCTGCACCTTATATTCTAAAACTGAAAGATGCTGACCTAATTAGCAGAAAAACCCTTAATTTCATAAGAAACTAGAATTATGTCCTTTTGGGCTGAATGGGAATATTTCCTCAAACCATGGTCCCTGATGGGAGGAATTAGGTAATTTCCACTTGTTATAAGTTGTTTCTATATTTCCTTATCTCTTGCAATGTAACAATGCCAAAATCAATTCAACAAGTAATCTATAAAATAAACTAATACAAGTACAATAAGAGGAACCTCTACTGCTAGGACTGGGCCCTAACCCAAGAGCTTCATCCCTCTGAGTCAACTCAGTGTTGGATCAAGGGAATGCCCATTTTCATTAACATATAAAAAAAAATACATAACAGTGTTTTGTCACAATCCTTTAACTTAAAAGTGCTTATCTATATTACATAAAAAATATGAATGCTAATAAGGCTTTAGGTCTTCTTATTCATACAACTCAATTTTCTAGAAAAAACCTAGGCTTGGCACCCAATCTTAGGATTAATTGGTTCTTAACTATCACTGACTCGATTGCCAATGATCCGCATCACTCAGTTGCCTGCAACTCCGAGTTGGTGTGATTTGATTGAGGGATCTTCAAATGAGTGAGGATTTAATGAGGGATATCCATCTACGATAATCTCTCCTTCTTGTCTCATTCGAGTTCTTGCACCTTAATTACCCACAATTTGCTCCTAAAAAACTGCAATCAATGCACATTGGACCACTAGACATAACATCTTACTTTTACTCATATAATTAAGAAAAATATAATTAAAACATGTAAAGAATTATGAGAATATTTGATTTTAGTAAGCTTGGAGGTGTATTAAGGTCGATATATTTTAACCAATGATGAGCCTCATCACCCGCTATTGAAAGTGTTTCTCATCCTCTGAGAAACTCAATCTATGTCCATGTCCTTCATTGCTTTGGTGGTGTCCCTGACATCCCATGCTTCTACTACAGTTTCTTCCTCCTGTGAATAAAACCCTTCCTTCTTCTCTATCTCTTCCTACTGCTTTCTTTCTTCTTATTCATTCCTTGTTTTGAACATTCCCAAAAGTAATGGTGGACTGAGCCTCAAGCTAATTTAAATGACTTTGAGTCTTTGTATTGACTGCTTATATATTGGGGTTCTATTTAGTGCCTCTCTCATTCTATCAGGAGAATGATATTTTATGATTGTTAGGTTGTAAGATAAGGTGTTCCATCTCCTTCGGTAGGCTTGCTGGCTATCATCTCCTAGCAATCTAAGCATGTATTTAAAGTGTGTGACTTCCTGTTGTTGTACAACAAGGTACCTTGGAGCAAGCTTGGGATCATTTGCAATTAGGTTGTGGGTGTTGATGACAACCATTGGGTTAGATTGTTTTGCTTTGATCATAAGGCATTTTGCCTCTTCTTTTTCCATTACCTTTTTCATATCTGTAGTTCTTGCCTCGTCATGATTCATCCAAGATTTTAAGGCCATCAATTGCAAGTCCGCTATCTTTGGATTTGGGTCCCATGCATTTAAATATGTCAAGGCCAAATTGTGTAGGTAAAACTCAAATATCTTTGCTCTATCTTCAAAGGTGCTTTGATCACAGAGATCAATGAATTGTCTATAGTCTTGGAATGGCATAGTTCCTCATTGTGCTAGGGTTTTTATCTAGAATTGAAACCATTGTTCCTTGAGGTTCAATGCATGAGAATTTGCTGGCATCCTGCACTAGATTGCCTCCATGGACAAACTCACCATTGTTGACAAATGGATTTCCCTTTCTTGTAGCTTCTTCCTTAGCCATGTGTACTGATCCTATAACTGAGATTTGATCATTTCTTCTCTCTCTCTTATGTTGCTCAGTTCTCTTCCCATCTCCTGCAATTTCTCCTCCATGTGGCCTACATCCTCAACCCCTTCCAATTTAGAAATTTGCATCCATTTGTGTGACCTTACCCTCTCTTTTTCATGTTCAAAGAACAAGGGAATGGGAAAATTTTGTGGTATCACCATACCTCCTTCAATGAGCCTATAGTAGGATCTGAGGTTTAGCTGTGGGCTAGGTTATTTCAGTTCTTGGGATTCTTCCTTTGTTTCTTGTTGAGTAATTCCTTTCTGGTCCCTTTTCTATGTTTCCTACAGGTTTGATAGAGTTTCCCATAGGATGGCCTCTGCTTCCTATAGGTCTAACTATGTCTCCTGTAGGAGACCTTTTCCATTTGATGAGGTTGAACTTGTGACATGCCTCCTAACATAGGTGATTGGAGACTTGGGAGAAGCTCTTTTTGATGTTCCTTCTCCTTCATTTTTCTTTAGAGGGGTTGCCTTCTCTTATTTCTTGGAGAATCCTCAATGACAATTAGATTTTTTTGTGGGGGTTTGAGGTCTCCATTATTTAATTGTTTAATGGGGTTTGTCTTTGCTTCTTCTACTTTGATTTGACAGGTGTACTTAGGGCAGCAAGAGAAGTTGTTGCATATTTCTTTCTAGGCTCTAGAAACACCCTTGGTGATTCTTCTTCCTCTTTATTTTGAGCTGCAGAACTTTGTTCATCCTTATGTCATTTTTCCTCTTTTCCATTTTCTTTCTCATCCTATTTTTTGTCTCCTCCTTCCTCTATTTCTTCACTCATCTCATATGTTCCTCTTTTGTTTCCTCCTCTATCTCTTCTTCATTTTCCTCCTCTATTTCTTTTTCATTTTCCTCCTTTGTTTCTTCTTTTTTTCCTCTTCTGTTTCTTCTCCTCCCTCACTATCGGGTCGGCTTCTGTTATATTCAATAGCTTGAATTTCTCCTTTTGTATGCATGTATGTAAATGTTGTCCATGTAATAGAGAATCTTAACATTTGTGGAGCATCTTCAAGGATGAGTTTGGTCAACCCATGATGGGTTAGTTGTTGATTTTTTCCCTCTTGCACTTTGATGCTCATGTCTATTATGGATTGTAGAAAAATATAGGGTATACTCAATTTGTTATGAGGAGGTGTGTTCTCCCCAAATCTCAGTTATTGGAGGAGTCTAAAGTAGTATCCATATGTTACACTATATCTCCCTTCACATGAAATATATTTGATGAGGTGGTAACTAAATTCATTCCAAGGGTATGGAATGCTCTCCCTTCAAACCCCATTTTTGTCCTTTATTGGTTCTTCTCCTTCCAAAAAGAGGATTTTCTTTACAAGGGTATTGTTACTCTTGTCTTATTTTCTCTGTGGTAACCCTAGGGGGATTGTAGTGATTCTACTTATAACCTCAACAATAATTTCCACTGATAAACCCTTCACCATAGTAGTGGCACTGGTCCTAGTGAGGGGTATGAGTGAGAGGGTGAATTCTCTGGCAACATCATCATCGTATCCTCTCATCCTCTAGAAGGAACCCATCCATTGATGCCTTGTGAAAATCCAGGGGAGGATGCTGGTGAATCCTTGCTGTGTTTGTGGGTTCTCTCTTTTTGAAACCTCCTGTCATATTTCCCTAGTAGTTGTAGAGGCTTGTGCGGATAGAGATCAATAATTCTCACTTTTCTACGTTCTCATGAGGATAACCCTTGATTTGACCTCTCTCAGTGCCCATCGATAGCTTTGTAGGCTAATTCCTCTATATAATGTAGGATTCCTTTAGGTTTCTTACACTGTGGATGTTGACTATTTTCTGTAGGTGCTATTTTAGGAAGGCCTAGAGAAGCCTCTTCATTCAATGAATCCTCAAAGTTTCTTTTGCTTTCTTCGTATGGGAATCAGTGTTTTATTTCCATTTATGGATGATTGTGTGGGGTGGTGTGTTCACTAGCTAAGTATGAGCACCTCCGTTTTAACCATTGGTCCCACTATTAGTCCATCATTTTAGCTTACCTCATAATTATATCCCACTCCTATCTCCATAACTTAACCATTTTTGGCTTTATTCCGTTTTCTTTTGATGATACATTTTCCACGTGTGGAGTGGTCTAATTCTTTTCTTCTCATTGATTGGCCAAAGGTGGCCAAGTTAATTGGCCACCTTTACTTATAAAATCAACTCTCGAATTATTCCTATAGTTTTTATCATATCATACTAATGAGAGATGATGAGTAAGATGACATAAATATGGGTAAGGTGCTTCATTGATGATGCATTTTGGAGAGTGGTGCCTCTTTGCTGTGCTTTTCAATTTGCATATTTTCACTATGTATTTGCCTCTTTTGATCCTTGTTCCTTGATATGTGCAGGTGGTGGACCATGTTGCTGGTGTTGAGCTGTGGAGGAGATTCTTCATCCTTGTCATCCCTGTTATGAAGATGGCTGCAATCTCTATGGTTTCCTTTGTGGGATAAGCTGCTATAGGATTTCCTATAGGATGTCATGTAGTTGCCTCTCCCTTAAACTTTCATATTTTTCTCAACTCTGAAGTATAAGGTGTGTTGAAATGGGTGGAGAAGGGTGGCATGGAATGATAGGTGAGGGATGTTGCCTTTGGGTATGGTTCCTCTTTCCTTCTTTTCTCTCTCTTCTATTTTTTTCATCTCTTCATTCCTTTCATTTGTAATCTATATTTTTTTTTTGAATTGATTTCTTTGATGGATGTAGGGGCAACATGTTGATGAAAGGAATGGTTATGGTGTGGTAAGGTAAATGGTTTTTCATCCAAACATAGGCTTGTGTCATCACTTTGCTTTCAGACTTCCCTTCTTGTGTTTTCGAGGTAAATTGTCATTCCTATAGGAAACTCATGTAGCATTACAGGGAATCCTTTAGAAAACACAAAGTTTGGGTGAGATGAGCTACAGGGGTTTATAAATGGATGACTAGGTGATTAATTGAGGATATGAGATGGGTGGATTAAAACATGTCTATTGTAGGTCTTGATTTCCTTCACATGGTATGCTTATCCCCCTCTTGCATACTTGCAAAACAAAATTGCCATATTTTGTATCTTTTCTCTCTTATTTTATTTTATTTTATATTTTTTGTAAAACAACTAGTCTGCCTCCAAGGAGGTTTTCATCCTAGTTTCTTGCCCTGAGTGCCTCAGAAGAATTCTTCACCAAGATATCTTTTTATTTCTCTCTCCTTTTTTTCTTAACACCCTTGTGCTGCCTCAAGAGGTTTTCAACCCAACAGTGGGACTCAGGTGCCTCGTGGAGGTTTTCACTTGAGTCTATTTATTTCTCTCTCTCTCTTTTTTTTATTTTCTTTTCTTTTTCCTCAAGGACTTGGTGGGGTGGATCCAAAGATTTTCTCTACCACCATGATTGTCTTGCTTATGCTATTGATGGATTCTTGCATTGACAAGGGATTCTTGTAGATCTCTAATCTACACACATTGACAAGTAAAGGGATAGCCTCTGCATCAATGGTTCTTATCTAAACAACATCAATATCATGACACTTTTCTATTACATAATGCCCTAACCATCTAGTCCTTAACTTACCTTTAATATCCTTGTACCGGGAATCATACAACAAAGCAAAATCACCTTCTTGAAAATTTTTGTCTTTTATATTCTTGTCATGCAAAATTTTCCTTTGAACTTGAGTCACCTCTATGAGAAGGAGGGCCTACATTCTAAATTCATATAACCCCTTCAGCTGGAAAAATATTTCTTGTTGTGTCCTCGTGAAATCCATATCCAATTATGTTGCAATCCTTAAGGTTTTGTATTCAAATTCAATGGACAACATGGCTGTCTTCCCATCGACCAACTCATAAGGAGTGAAGCCAGTGGTGGTCTTCCATGTAGTACTGTAGGGCCAAGTGACATCAACTATTCTGTCTTCCCAATCCTTTCTGCTACTGCTAATCACCTTGGTCATAATCTCTTCCAATGCTCTATTGGTTACCTCCACTTTCCCATTAGCCTGTGGGTGGTAAGGAGTGGATGTTGTGTGCTTGATATTATGCTAGCTTAACATATTTTCAATCATGTGAGATGAAAATTGACTGCCTTGATTAGTGACAAATCTTGTAGTGTACCCAAATTTTAAAAACACATTTTCCGTTAAGAATTCAACCAATTGTTATTTTGTTGTTGCTTCGATGGCTTTAGCTTTAGCCCATTTGGTTAAGTACTTAGTGCACACAATGATGTATTGCTTCTGTTTGGATGGAGGGTCAATAGGATCGATGAAATCCATGCCACACTTGTCAAATGGCTCAACAGTCACTTGAGGTTGCAGAGGTATCTCATCCCTTGGGGTAGGTTCCCCCATCCTTTAGCACCGATCACACTAGCTGGTATACCTCCTCACATCTTGGAGAGGAGTGGCCCAATAATAACCAGTTTGTAGTACCTTGAATGTGGTTCTTTTGGTTGCAAAGTGACCTCCACAAGGCCCATCATGACAAGCCAAAAGGATGTCGAAGTCTTCCTCCTCCCTGACACATATTATTAGAATTTGATTTCGACCTAGCTTAAAGATATTTCGCCCCATCCAAGTGAATGAGGAACTTTTTCTTATGATCCTACTCTTTTCCTTGAAGTACAAGTTTGGTGGAAACTGTGCAGACACCAAGTAGTTTTCTATGTCAGCAAACATGGAGAGAGAACTAAAATGGAAAATAAATGTTCATCTGGTAACTGATCATCAACCATTCTTTCCTCCCTTGTAGGGAAAGTGAATCTGGATAAAAAAAACTGCAACAACATTCTCCTTGTTAGGCTTATCAATCATAGTTAAATAAGATTATTGCAATAAATGTAACCATCTAATAATCCAGGCATTTTCATTAGGTTTACTTATCAAGTACTTAATTGCAGCATGGTCAATATGTACAAATGTTTGGTAACTGATAATGTAATTCTTAAACTTATTCAATGAACACACAACAGCTAGGACCTCTTTTTTAGTTACTGTGTAGTTCATCTTGGATTTCAATAGAATCCTACTGATGAAGTAAATGGCATAAGGTAGTTTGTCATCTATCTAGCTTAGAGCTACTCCTATGGTTTTGTGAGAGGTGTTAGCATGTATATGAAAAGGAAGAGCCCAATTTAGGCCTCGAAGAATAGGTTTAATAGTCAACTTTTCCTTTAAGGTGTCCAAGGCTTCTTGACATATTTTTGACGATAAAAATTCACAGTCTTTGGCCAATAACACAATTAAAGGAGAAGCTAACTTGCTGAGATATTTTATAAATCTCCTATAGTATTGGATAAACCTAACAAACTTCTGACATCCCTCTGTTTTTGTGGAGTCGGGACCCTTTTGATGATGGCTATCTTATTTGGGTCTACCTACAACCGTTCCTAGGATATTGACTGACCTAGAATAGTACCTCCAGTCATCAAGAACTCACATTTTTTGGGACTAAGGGATAAGTTCACTTCAATGCATTTATTCAACACCTTACCCAAGTTAGGGAGAGAATCCTGGAAATCACACCCATAGGGTGTAAAGTCATCAATATAAATTTCTACTTCATCATGGACTAACTCTACAAAGATACTCAGGAGTGCCCTATGGAAACTGGCAGGGGAATTGCATAGACCAAAAGGAAGGACCCTATAAGGGAAAGTACCCCATGCACAGGTGAAGGTGGTTTTATCCTGGTCCTCTGGGCTAATCTAGATTTGATTGTACTTGGTGAACCCATCTAAGAAAGAGAGAAAAAAATTCCCTTCCAGGGCATCTAACACTTGGTCAATGAAAGGTAGAGGAAAATGTACTTCTTTGTTTCTTTATTTAACTCTTTGTAATATACACAAATCCTCCACACTCTATTTTTCTTTGGAATGAGCACAAAAGGAGACATCCACTCACTATTTGAGATAGGGTAAATGAACCTTGCATTCAACAACTCTTCAAACTCTTATTTGACTATATCCTTGAGAGATGGATTCATTCTCCTTTGGGGTTGTCAGACTGGTTTGCAACCTTCTTTGATGTAAATGTGGTTAGTACACACGGAGGGGTGCAATCCCTTAATTTATTTGTAATTCCGAGCGATGGCATCAAAATTCTCTCTTAGCATATTACCTAACTCTTCTTCTTGGTGTATAGAGAGAGAGGGGTTGATTTTCAGTGTTCTTCCAGGGGTGAATTCTATTGTCTTGGCATGAGTATGGTTTGAGTAAGCTAAGAATAGATCAATCTAATGGTTATTCTTGGTTTCCTTCACTACTTCCTCCAGAGACATGGTGTTGGGAGTTGGATTTTGGAGAATGTTCAATCAAATCATATTCATTAGGGTGTCCTCCTCCCATGGTAGTTTCTAGGGTATAGAGTTGGGCAGAGTAGACTTAACCTTATTCCTCCTCTTCTAGCCATAAAGGTAAGTCGCATTCTAAATATGGTTGAATAGGAGGGTACAGGACAAACTGCCTAGTTAGATGCCCATTTTTGATAGTCATGCTTCTAGCCCTACAGCAGATGTAGGCATCGATAATGGCTAACCAAGGCCTCCCAGGTATGAGATGATAACCATTAAATTTGGTCTTAATCTTGAGAACTAAGAATTATGTATGGCACTCCAACGAGTCAATGGAGACCATCACATCCTCAACAATGCCTTCAAGGGCTACTGTGGATCGTTCTACGAGCTGCAAGGTTGTCATGGTCTTTCTTAATGAACCCTAGAGATTCAACTTGAGCATGGTTTCCTTACTCATTACATTAATCGCAGCCCCAAGATCAATCAAGGTATGGGTGAAAATGGTGTGATTGATTTGTACATCTACTATAGGGCTTCCAGTGTCTAAATACTTTGGGTAAATTACCTACCCCAATGTTAAGTCAGACAACTTTCCAATAACATTAATGGCAGGGGTGTCTCTTTTTTGCCTCCCAAGATGTTTGAAACAATTCTCTTTAATAAATTTGTTGTCAATAGGTACATCCTTAATAGCTTGGAGAAGTGGTATTTTGAAACATAGATTTTTCAATTCACATAGAAGTTCATTCTCTTCTCGGGTACGTTGGACTGGATAAGTTAATCTTTCAGGAAAGGGTGGCAGATTCACTCTAGGCATACTTTCCTCTCTTTCCTCCTCACTCTCCCTAGGTGGAGATGGAGGTTAGTTATCCGAGAGCACTCTCCCTCACCTAAGGTTGATTTCCTGAATTTCCACAGCATAAGTAGGGTAGGATGTCTCTCGACTGTAGACCTTATGTGCTTGTCTATTGTTCGTGTTTGGGTTTGTTTGGGCAGGAATCTAAGGTTTCCTGGGTCGAGTAGGGTGTAAAAGCTGTAGTTGAGTAGGAGGTAAAGGAAATAAAGCTGGAGCACTGTTGTATGGTGGCCTCCACCCCTCGGGTGATGCATTCCACTAAGGTTGTGGATGAGTACATGGATTAAATAGTTGGTTGGTCTGCTGGGAATGGTACTCGAGTGCAAAATACTAGAGAGAAGGTGTAGACTAGGAGGGTTGAGCAAGGGGACCCAAGAGGGAATGGATGTCTTTTGGTTATGGTTGTAATATGCAAAGGATGACCCTTGCATGTTCTATTGGTCTAGTCAAGGTCCATGGGGCCTCCTTTGATTTGTGTAGTAGAGATGTCTAGTCGCCCCTTCAAATCCCTAATACATAGCTTTTAGTCTAGGTAGAGAATGACACTTATCTTTGGAGTCATTTTCTTCACAGACCGAGAAGATTTATATAAGGTTTAATGGATATTCATTCTTGGGGTGCCTCCTTGTGCATATAGGGCAGAAAATGGCTAATGCTCTCTCTGCATCCTCCTACTTCCTATTGATTTTCATACTGTCCATCTATAGGGAAAGCGTTTGCAGTATTGCACACATAAAATCTTCCAACATGTTTCTGATTTCACTTTTTATAGATGTGTTGGAAGAGGATGAGCTGGCCATTGTTTGAGTAACCCTACCTTTTTATCTAGCTGCCCTATAATGGTTCCTAAAAGTTGTCTTGATATCCTCATAGGGTAGCTGGTAGATGTCCCCTCCTGATAGAAGGTTTAAGGTATCCAAGAGATCTTCCCTCATCCCCTTGATTAGGACTAGCTTAAGTGACTTAGGATCAAGTGTGAACTTGGCCCTGTTATAGCTAAGCTAGAATCTTTCCTCATCATCATCTAAGGACTCATCCTACCATAAGGTCATTCTAAAAATTTCCACTTTGGTGTCTTTGGACCTGCAGTACTCCCTATAATTGTTATTGAAAGCTTGCAACATCTAAACCCAGGTGATGATACTATCCCTAGGTAAACCCATGAACCGGCACAAAGTTGCATCTTTGAGAGTGGATGGGAATAATTTCAACTTCTGATCATCAGTGGTGTAATCATAAGTTCTAAATATGACAATAAATTCAATTGAGATAGCATTGGGATCTTCTCATTTCAGGCCATGGAAGTGAGGAAGAGTAGAGGGGCTTATGTTTTTCATCTTAGCATCCCCATTGGTTTCTCTAATGGGAAAAGAACCATCAATCCTTTCTCTATCTCCCATTTCATTTATATTTTCATCCTTCATGTGATTTGGAATGGGTACTTCTTCTTCCCTTATAAGTTCTTCAAAAATCTCTGGTTGTTCACCTAAGGGGCCCTCTAATTCACAGCCACCGAAGCAGAGGAAATGTTGAATGTTTGAAGTGGTGGGGGTATTTGGTATAAATTTTCCTAAGTTATCCCTATTCCTACTAGGCATGAAATAAGTGTTTTGTTTTGTTTTTGAGGATTTAAGACTAATTGCAGAATGGAAAAGAAAAACTAAATTGAAACTAACTCTGAATGAAATCACTTGTCGAATGGAAAGGAAAGCAACCCGACTTACAACTATCTTTCAAAAACGAAACTAATAGCAAAATAAAAGAGATAAGAAATGGAATAAGGAAACCATAAATCGCATCTAGTCAAACACCTCCCCAGAAACAGTGCCAAAAAGTGATGATCACCAGTATTCTAGCAAGAATGTTGCAAGTCTTGGGGCTACTGAGTTTACTTCATCAACCCAAGGTTCATACAAACTTATAGGTGACAATGTTGTATACACAAGTAGGTGTAATGGGTCCACTTTTTCTCACTATTGAGTTGGGTGATATAACACTAGGCTTTTTAAAACCAACCTTCTATTGATTTAGAAGAAGTTTGATTAGCAATTGAGAAACGGAAATTTTAGTTTAGTGAGAGGATTGAAATGCTACCTACTAGAGTAATGAAAGACTGAAATAGATGCCTAAAACACACAACTCGCC
The DNA here is from genome assembly GCA_000404065.3 of Pinus taeda. Lineage (NCBI taxonomy): Eukaryota > Viridiplantae > Streptophyta > Pinopsida > Pinales > Pinaceae > Pinus > Pinus taeda. The sequence goes on along the minus strand of APFE031729970.1, from coordinate 194,759 downwards.
TAGCTATTTGTTAAGACACCTTACTTTAGAAGAATTTTAATTTAACACCTTTGAAATCCTAACTAACCTAATCATGAACTCTGATTTAATCAAACACTTAATTGTTGTGCACATGAATAAGCATAATGACCTTTTTCTTTTTTTTCTTTCTAAGAAAACATGAATGTTAATCCTTCTTGATCGCATGACATGTGATATAGGTGTGGAGAGAGATGGTTGTGATGGGTCAAATGGCTTGGGAGGCAATCAGGGGTCTTCTCCTACCTTTTGTGATTCATTTATCACAAATTGTGCTCAAAACAGGCCATTACAAGTCGTCCAACAGGATGTCCTAACTCACCTACAAGATCAAGCCGAAAGCATAAGGAGTGATTTGGACGATGGTATGGAGCTTAGGGAAGGTGAGTGATGGAAGGAATAAGGCAGGGGAGTGGTTGGAACTCACTCAAAACTCAAACCAAAGCTCTATGATAGGAGGATTTTCTCAACAAGCATGGCAAGTTGTCCTTGAGAAATGATAACTAGGATTGTGAACTTAGTGGCCTTGGCGATCATGTGTGGGTATGGTTTGGCTGAGGTTGATGATATGAGGTATTCCTAAAATATTGAAACTCCTATATTATACACATCATTGTTGGCATTTATCCATAAATCATTTCAAAACAAGAAAGGGTTACAACAACATAGAAAACAAAATTTCATCATTTATTTGCCTAGTTCATGCATAGAAATGCTTGAAGCATGTTAAGAAAGCACCATGAAATCTAACACAAAGCTTAATATATTAGAAGTGACAACTGTAACCTATCTTCTAATACTAAGAGATGTTGGCCTAATTAGGAGAAAAACCCTAAATTTTATAAGAAACCAAAATTCTATCTTTTTGAACTGAAAGGGAGTTTTTCCTCAAACCATGGTCCCTAAAGCGAGGACTAAGGTAAGATCCACCTGTTATCAGATTTTTTTGATATTTCATTAACTCTCTAATGCTAAATTTATGCACAAATGGAAGCAAACTAATCAAATTCATGAATACTTGCAATGTAACAATGCCAAAATCAATTCACCAAGTAATCTATGAAATAACCTAAGCATACAAGTACAGTAAAATGAACCTCTGCTACTAGGGTTGGTATCTAACCCAAGAGCTTCAGCCTTCTTTGTCAACTTAGTGTTGGATCAAGGGAATGCTCATTTTCATTAACATATCAAAAAAATACATAACAATGTTTTGTCACAATCCTTCAACTTGAAAGTGCTTTGCTATATTGCATAAACAATCTAAATCCTAATGAGGCTCTAGGCCTTCTTATTTATACAACTGAAGTTTCCAACAACTTTTTTAAATCTAAGGAGGCTTGGCTCCCAATCTTAGGATTAACCAGTTCTTAACTATCACTGGCTCGACTGCTAATGATCCTCATCACTTGGCTGCATGTAGCTCTAAGCTGGTTTATTTGATTGAGGATATTCGAATGAGTGAGGATTTAATGAGGGAGATCCCTCTCCTATAATATCTCCTTCTTGCCTCATTCGAGTTCTTGCACTTTACTTAGCTATAATTTTCTCCCAAAAACCTACAATCAATGCACAATAGACCACTATACATAACATCTTACTTTTACTCATCTCAATAAGAAAAATATAATTAAAACATGTAAATAATTATGAGAAGAGTTGATTTTAGTAAGCTTAGATGTGTGTTAAGGTCCATATATTTTACCTAATGATGAGCCTCATGAGACTATATGATGATGGATATGCTTATTTTGAGTATACTATTATGAAATTAAATATGTGGTTGATGCACAATATCATGATGAAGAAGTTCCTCTTGTGAAACCTTTTATTTGATAGTTGAAATTTTATAAACTACCCTTGACTCTATCCAATCTCCTTCCAAAAATTTAATTCCATAATGGATAGGTTGGAAGTGTTATAATATATGTCCATTATCCCCACTTAGATTGAATAGTGTGTTCCAAAGAACTCATAAAATCATTTAGGTGCATAAAAATAGTCGTGCATAACTTGAAGTCTAGTTTAGTTAATCAATGATTTGATATCAATGACATAAAACTAAAGGTTTTAACCCTGTACTTAAATTACTTGAAAACAAATTCGTGAAATAGAAAAATTTACAACAGTGAGAACATAAAACAAATCCATAGATATTTTCCCCTAAATCCCAAAACAAAGAATAGCAGATTAATTTTCCATTATATTCCTTTCAATGTTACAATACATGTATATACATGTCAAAGCATTCATAAACTCCAATCCATTAACCCTAGATTAAAACATAATCATAGTTCCCTTGACCGAATCTACAAATACCATGGGTGAAAACCATTGTGCCCAAAAACCATGACGTGTGGAAAGAATATAACACACCCAACAAAAACTATTAAACAATATCTTGATCCAAATTTTGATGTGAATGCCAATATTCTTATCTATGTTAAAAACAAGGAAATTTATTGTTGTCAGAATAATCATAAGAGTTAAAATAATTAAAAGAACATAAACAAGTAGTCATATTGTTAGAAGACTTCAAGATTATTTAATTTGTTTTTTAAGAAAATTAATTCTCGACAGTATAATGTAGTTCATTGTGTGTTCTCGCAATCTGTTTTTAACAAGATAAAAAATGAAAATTGCTTGCTTAAAAAATATCTAATGACATTAAATGCAACCTCAAGACCTTTTGAAAATCTTTCATATGTTAGAATAAATTCAATGTATAACACAGGTTCTTGTTGATATTATATTGAGTATGATTATGATTAGGACACACACTTACACACTAACTCTCCCTCTTTTCCACACACTTATATCATTTTTATGTATTGCATAACAACCTTGCATAGGAACATTGAACTATGTTGTTTTAAAACATTATTGAGAGACTCTTTATTCATGGTATGTTAAATAAAATGTTAGATGGTTGTACATGATTTTCAAAATTTTACTTATATGGGGATTTATACCACTAAATCTAATATGCCTTCGAGAGAGAAATCCTACATGACAAAAGTTAAATAAAGTGCTAACAATGTGATAGAAGTCCAATGTCACCTTACCCAAAGCCCCTTTCTCTTTATGGAATTTCACCAATGGAAGGTGTCCCAATAGTATGAGATCCCTTAAAATATATATGCTAGGTATAAAGCACAAAATTATAAATTTACTAATTGATAAGAAATACTAATTCACCCCCCTCTCAATATTTTCCAACATCATAATGCCCCTCTAGTAGACTCAAACCTTAAATAAGTTTCCAATCCCAAGATGAAAGTCACATAGCATTCACACACAATGTCTAGTGCTACATCTTTACCATTACATACAATAATAATTAATGCATCTAAGTGTACCAAGATTTTTAATCAACGGAAAATGTACACTTCATATGGGGCTTCTCTTCCAAATATAGTTATTTTATCTTGTAATAATGCTACCTCCCTAGGTAATATTGGCTAATAGACAACCATGTTAGTTGTTTCCAACCCCTAAGAGGATAGACAACTCTCTAGTACATCCTTTAATTACTATGTGGCATATGAATAATGATGGGATGGATGGAGATAAGGGGTTCTAAGACCCAAATGATACGGGTCAGGGGGTAGTAATAATTAGTAAGTCCACATATTAGGTATATAGATCTAAGCGGTAGCAGTCTTGGTTGCATTGGTTACCCTAGCCCTTGATTTTTTACCCTTGTTTATTGTCCTTTTCCATTGTCTTGATTTTTCTTTGTATTATTGCTCAATGACCTGGGAAATGACAGTATGGTATGAATGGTGTATAACTGTTTTACCCAATTAAAGGTTGGGTAGTTCATTTCCCACCAGGGATTGGTATGTGCATGGATTATTTCAATCACGTAATGAGTCAGCAAGTGGCACTAGGAACTAGAGTGATGGTGATAATGGAAATGCATAGAGGTCATAATTGGGGTTTTCCCATGTGCTATTATTAATGTCCTAGCCAAATTTTTCATTTTATGGTTTTCTTTTTCTTTTGTTCCTTTCTTGTGCCCATGATATGCTTTTAACTTTCTTTTAGCTACATCAACCTCTTGGGCACCATTTTTGGGCCTGACCTAGCTATGTGGACAAAGGGAGGGGGTGAGATAATGCACTATGGACCCAAATAAGGGAAATAGTGAAAAAGAGATTGTAATGCATGGAAGAAATTTGTTATGCTCCTATACTAATAGGTGTCATAATTCATGATTGACTTGTTGAGCTCTGTAATATGTTCATAACTTTCTTGTTTGCAAGGTTTTCCATATTTTCAAAAAATCAAAAAATTTAAAAAATGTAAAGAGGGTATACCCTAAAAGAAAAATCAAAGAGTGAAAAGAATAAATATGGTCAAAAAATGAAAGAAAATGAACCCCAAATAAAATAGACCAGGAAAATGTGCAAGTCTAAATGCCACTACTTTCTCATTTTGTGTAATAAACAATTGTGTGCAACTTGTTAACTTATGCCACAATTGATGAATAGTCAAACAGCTTAAGCTTGCTAGTTCATATTTGAATTTCATTTTTTAGAGATAGAGAATAAAATTTGACCAAACTGTTTAATCTTGGTAGATAAGTAGTTAGGTAGAGTAAATACAAAGAAGTTCAACAGTTTAATCTAAGCCCTTGGATGTAATAAGTGCAGACTTAGGTAGTATTGCCATGTAAAAGAAAAGGATGATTTGATAAGGGTTTGCCAGTTAAAGTGCACCCCAATAAAGAAGAAAAAATGTCAGGCTAAAGTACGTAGGGTAGGTAGATGGTGTTGTAGAATTACTTGTGATGAATTATGTCTCTAAATGTGTTGATTTTTACTTTTATCACAAGTGCAAGGCACACATTACTTGATACTGTTCAAGCAAGACAAGGTTAAATAACTAACTTCCGTTCACATTTTTTCCTAAAGATTTCACTAATTTCCCCTAAATATTAAGGTCTTTTAAAATCAAAGGGGCTCAGAGCATTTCTCTGACCTCTGGAGGGACCGGACCCTCGGCCCAATGATCTAAAAGCCTAAGTACTCAAAATCATCTATCAATCATTCATTTCATTTCATAAATTTTTCCTAAGTAAAAACCCCATTTTACGTAGGAAAATACATAAGATCACCTAAAAACCTATTTTCCCACTTTAGCCTAAGTTTTAAATATAAATTTCTAACATTTTAACTTGGCTCTTTTCATTTCGAAGTCATATTAACTTTAATGCATAGTATATAACTCCGAAATAAATTTTAACCCCTTCCCGTATTATGTAATTATATATAAATCCTCAAAGTATTATGTATTCCCACCCCGGTTAAATATAACCATAAACGTTGTTTAACACGAATTAATAAATTTATCTAAAATTTAGTAATAACCTTTCCTACCGCACGAAAATGGGATTAATTAACCCTCCAGGTTAATTAATAACCAACCTCGACCAATAGAATTGACCCCGATATAGTTAATTATGCATCAGGCCCACATACATAAAGTCCCACCATCTCCTTCACCCGTCCGCTGTCTGATCTCCCCCTTTTCATCCAACAGTTGACGATGATATCGCACCCCCCTAGTGACTACACTTGAACTCACGATCACCAGGTGGTTTTTCAATGGTACCTCTACCACGCAACGCGCTGCTAATATGTTCGCTCACCCCCAGCCCAAAACCGCCCAACCTCAAAAGCAGTGTGATGCAAACCACTTACCACCCTCCACATAATGACAAAGCGTCACACCAGACTTATGTCATCCACCTAATAAATGCAGAAAAGACCCGCCAACCTGAATTTCGTTAAATAAAATGATAAAATGTCATTTTCACTATAATGTACTGCGTCCCGAGCTCCCATGTAAAATAACAATCGAGTCCACTGTTCCAGTTTCTCAACTGCCACCCGACCAGAAAGACTACAACAACGAGCTCGTAGCCTGTCAACCAACCTACCATTGTACAATTTTCCTCCTTAACCCAAGTATTTATCCAATTTACCCTGAAACCTTGCAATTTTAGTTTTCTACTGGAAATTCTACAATAAAGAAGCCAAATTCAGTTTTAGTCCAGTTTGTGTTTCCATAAACAGTTACCAAACCTGCTGTTTGACTTATTTTCACAGAATTTCCCCCAATTCCGTCTTTGAATCCACAAGAACCAAAGATGGAAACCCCTGTAACCCTGAATGTCGCACCCATGAATGCTCCTCACAAAGACTTAGATATCTCCCACTAGCCGATAAGGACTTTCAGATCGAAGACCTATCTAGTGATAGTAACCATCTTAAAATATTCTGTCAAATCAGAGATAGTCATTTGAATAAGTTAGACATTTTTGGACTGTGGGAATCTAACCTTCCCATGTATAATCACCTCAGTCCATGTTTCCCCAGAGATAATTCATCATTGATGTGCTGATTATGATCCCATCCAAAGAGTTGTTATATCCCCATTTCAAACTGTTCTTTTGCACATAATTGATCAATCCATCAACGAAATGATATAGTTTCACTCCACTCAGCCCCTTGCTCCTCTTTCCATGGGGTACCTACTTGACAAAGCCTCTCAGTTATCTCAATCAGAAGTAAACCGCATTGCTCAAACATTCATGTTACCAAACTACCAGCCCAAAGGTCCACCTCCTTATCTACAAACTTGCTTCACTAAAACTGAAAGACTCATTGCTGACATGGTATCCCTAATAATGGGATTTAACTCCAATGAATATGTGGATGATATTACCCTAGTGTTACTATCAAAATTCACTCCCGGACAGCCCCCTACTCTCAGATATAACTATGCCTCTTATATTGCCAACAAAATCCATGGTCAGTTCCTGAATTTGGAAAGAGAAGGAGTTTCCAAATATACCTCTTTCATATACCATCTCATGTTATACTATTAGTCAAATAACTTTCCATTCCCTGTCAAAAAACTAGACACCAGAGGCAATCCTAGATCTATCATCTTTTGGAGTTCAATCTTTCATAATACCTTGGAGTACCCTTACACTTATAATGAGTTCATTGACTTATTTGTACATCTAGCCACCTCTCTGTTGATATGATTTTCCCCTCCTGGGATTAGTGGTGACATGAAGAAAATTCTCCAACTCTCAAAGCAATACCGGATAGGTGACTGGTACCTATACAAAAACTACACAGAAATCAGGATGTATGGGTGTGAACTTTGCCCTTTCAAGCTACCCAAGTATGTTCCCATGAGATTGTTTGCCTTGGAGTATTTTGGGCAAATCATAAATGTAGATTTAGTCCATTTTTGTGGTGCCAAGAAAAAAGCTTAGCTAAGAATAAAAAACCAGCTAGGCCCTTTTGTCATAAATAATAGGGATGCATGGAAAGAAGTTGAAATAATTTTAGAAGATTGCCTTAGACTACGAAAGAGTTTTAGGTGGGTACCACATGACCCCGAAAATTTTATATGTGACAGAAGGACAAAGAACAAATTATCCTCTTATATTCATCATAGAATCCCAGAAATAGAGTAGTTTCCAAACATGGATTAATGGGTAGAAGGGACCCTGATAGAAGATGTTAGTGAGCAGGAGAATATGGAAAATGCTATGAAGGATTTTGAGAAAACCCTTGATTTGGATTCTTGTGGGCAGGTACCATTCAAGTTATCTCAAGAATTAGCAATTGGCACATCCACTACTGGAACTTCTCAACATCCTCCATAAGAAGCCAACATACCAGCTACAGGAACATCCAAAGGCAAAGAAGTAGAGACCACAGAGAAGCCTACAATGACAGACCAACCTGGAATCTACAAAGAACAAAGTTAAGTGCAAATTCCTCCAGCTCAAACTAAAGCAGTAGAAATTCCAGCATTGCAAACTCCTCTAAATGAGGAAAGAAATAAAAAGAGAGACAGAGAAGCCACCACACTTATCAGTGGACCTACAGAACAACCTGGAGCAAAGAGACAAAGACTGAATCCTCTTTCAGAAGAGGAAATCATTGAAGAAACTACAAATAGTCTAAGAGTTAAAAGAAAAACTAGTCAGCGAACTCCCCCATTGGGAGGAACATCCACTAGCTCACAAAGGCAGGAGCTAGAAAGACAACATAGTGTAGAAGTATCATCCACTAGCCCACAAAGCAAATAGGCCTCAGACATCAAGAAGACATTAACAAAGATAAAAGCAAAAAATGATCCCGTAAGACTTCAAATTTACAGTCAGTATTTGAAAATGCCCCCCACAAACCAGGAGAGATTAATGTCAGCCTATGACATTAACGATGGCAAAATGTTAATGAGTTACTTTAAGCCGAAGGTACAACAATCCCAGTCAACAGCATATTACATCAGGACAAACTTGGAGGTCCTAGCCAAAGATATTCATCCTATTGACCAAATTGAACTTCACAAGCAGAATGGGGAAATGGTCTATTCCACATTGGCTGACAAAGAAATGTTGGCCCACAATATACAAGAATCCTTGCACAATACAACTTCTCAACTACACTTAGAGAAAGCCTCTTCTTTGGCCAAGGATAACCGAATAAAATCATTAAAAGAAATCATCACGGGATTGGGACATGATCCCAAAGATGCTAAAGGCATAAAGGCATTAATTGCTGCCCTAAGGAAATAGCTGAAGCTACCTCCTTCAAGGCATCCACAAACTTCAGAACTTATACAATAGAAATCTGAAGAGGAGATGATCGACCTGCTCTTGAAACTTAATGAAAGATTGAATGATACAGAGCAGGCATTATAAAAAGCACTGAAGGAAAAGCATGGAGAGTTGACCTCTCAGCCTCTTGAGGTAATCCCCACAGTCTCAATTGCAGTCCCCTCTACACTTGGAATAACACTAGCTCCAAATATCCCAACAGCCACAACAGAGGTTCAACAACAGGAACAACACTAGGCAGCAGTGCTAATTTAAGCACAGAACAATTAAGAGAGGCCATGGAAGAAATGAGATTACAAGTTACAGAGTTAAAATAGGTAAAAGAGAAATTAGCTAAGGCATAGAGAAATTATGATATTTCCAAAATAAGTGTTGTGGAAAAAACAAGGGAGATCAAAGCCTTAGAAAATAAAGTAAAAACATTAGAACAAGAGCTCACTTTTGATAAGCCCTTAATAGAGGTCAAGAAAATCCTTTGGGCTAATATCATTCAGTTTATAAATGATTTGTGGCCATCTATCCAAGTGATGTATGAATAGATTGATTTAGTGAAAGTAGCACAGAGAAAAATTCAGAAGATAAGAGCTTTGTTAGGACAAATGCCAGATGAAACCAATAGGCTTATACATTTTTTGAATAACAGAAATAGAGAAAAACTAGAAGAGGTTGGCATCTCAGATAGGACAGACACCATTTTGGAAATGAAAAGGGTTCTAACCAAGAGAACATTGATGCAGAACTTAGAGAGAAGGTGCCAAAGTATGCAGGTGGAAATTAATTCTTTTATGGAGCATTTCACAATTTTGCAGAATAGAGGGCTACCAAGACCTTTGGTCATTAATGACAGATTAATGAAGCATATTGATTATGTAGAAAAGTTAAACACGTATGCTGACAATCAAGCAAGCTCATCAACAAGTGCATCAGGAATAAAAGCACTCCCCACAGGCCAAGTTCTCTGTGACAGCTTAGAGAACTTATTCTATATTGAACATGAGGTAAAGCACTTGTTCACAATCCAGCCTAACTTTGTCAAATATATAAAGACTGATGAAACTCTGAGGGAACTTTAGAAGCACGAATTGCCAGAGCAAAAATGGTGGGAAGACATGTTAGAAATTTTATAAATTTTATCTTTCGTAAAAGGTAAATTTTGAGTTATTTACCATAGTAAGATGAATAAAGGTGAACATGGATCAAAATAGGTCGAAGTGTATCAGAACAGGTAAAGAGCATCAGTTAAAGCAAGGCAGCTAGCACGAAGTTACTAAAGAAGATAGCAGCAAGCCAAATAAAAGGGTCTGCCTCCAGAACACTCAACGAGAATAGGAACAACACAACATCAGTTTACTTTCCTCCTATCTTCGAGACTAGTTGTCTCTATTTTCTTGTAAAAAATTATTTGTCATCACTAGAATATATCTCACTCTGTTATGAGATATTTTGTGTAAAATATTTTGTATAAATACTCCCTCAATTGGAGTATTGGGGGTGGATTCATATACATTGTTGTAATATTGATTTTTTGGAATAAAGTGTTGATTGGATCAAATTTTCATATGGCTTGTTGGATAAAGAATCAATGCAAAGGACTTTCCACAGATTTCTTGAATCAAACATCAGACTAATAAGTCCTCTATACCTTATATTTTAATTTTTTCCTTGTTTCTTATATCATCTCTTTTCATATCTAAATGATAAACAAAAAGGAGCAATTCGAAATATGATTGATTGCACTCTGTCTTGAAAATTTATAATTTTCTATGTTTTCTTTTGAATTAGAATAAATAGTGAAACCTTGATTGCTCTTGTTTTATATTTCTTTCACTTTGGTTATTACTTTTTTTTTCTTCCAAAGAAAAAAATCAAACATTTTATAAATTGATAAAAATTTACAGAGTATATGCATACGCATTCAGTTTTCTGTATGATCCAATCATAAAGCTACCCAGAAAAAGCTACCTTTTCTGTAGTAACAACTGGGATAAAAATGCTCTGGAAGCATGGGCTGAAAGATTTCAGCTCACATTTCCAAATTATCACTAATTTCATCCCATATCAAGCATTTCCAAACAAGTATCAAAGTCACACATCTATTCCTGGGTCTCCTCATTGAGGAAAACAACCCAAATTAGGAAATAGATAACATGAGAGTCAAAAAGAAATATACCAACAGTTTGCCAAAAGACACATGTACTCAAAACGAGTTACAACCGTTTTGATAATATATATAAAACATTAGACAAAAACAAAAGATTATGCATAGGGAGGCTGATCCGACACACGGATCTGTCCATAAGCTTCTTCTGCTATTCTCCAGCTGCCCATATTTTGCTGTAAACCTTCCTTAGAAACATTTTCTGTTGATTCATATTCCGTGTATTTATGGCAATGTGAAAGAACATTAAATGAAGTCTTTAGATTCTGAATTTCTTCTAATAAAGGTCTTAGCATATAATTTTGACATCTACTTTGTCCATTAACCCATTTTACAACATTTAGAGAGTCCCCAAATATCTGAACTGTGAAGATGTTATTGTGGATAAGCCAGCATAGAAGTAGCTTTAAGGCGTACATTTCAATGAAATTATTAGATCTAGTGTCTAGGGCTATTGAAGCTTTTAAATTCTGGTTTTCATTAATGTGAATGATCATCCATGTTCCTGCTAAATTGTTCTGTGAAGCCCCGTCAAAATAAGCCCACAGGACTCCTCCTTTTATTTGTTCTTCTCTAAGTAATTTTGGATTCCTTTCCTCCTCTGATTCTGGGATATTTGAAAGAATCGCAGTACATTGTAGCGTGGCTACTTCAGCAGGAGTTTCCTTGTCCGAAAAGATGCACCCGTTCCTTGCAATCCAGGCTCCCCAGCAAATGATGGGAGGAAGATTCCGTAAATTTCCTTCTGAATACTATCACCGCCACTTTCCCCATACATTGGATAAGCTTTCCCCTTCCCAATTCAACAGTTTTTGGATAAGTTTACGGACCTCCCCCAATATATTTTTGATAGTAGGGCACTCTAAAAACAAATGTCTTATAGTCTCAGAATCAGATTTGCATAGGGGGCATCTCCCCCGTCCATGCTTAAATTTGGATTGAAGAATGTCCCATGCTGGAATTTTTCTTTTGAGAATACACCAAAAGAATAACCTCGCTTTTGCTGGACATTTGAGTTTCCACAATAATTAGGCCCACCATTCCAGTTCTTCCCATCCTTTCTTTAACATTAAGAATTTATAACCAAATTTTGGGGAGTAAGCTCCAGATTCTGCATGAGCCCATAGAAATTGATCTAGTTTGCCTTTCAACCTTACATTTGATCTGGAAAGTTCTTGTGTGAATGCCCTCCACTCATTCCACCAGAAATGTCTGAGATCTAGTTCTTCTCCTATTTTCCAGGCTTACCCCAGATTGAGGACTGACCGATTTTCTCAACCTGATTCTGAAAAAAGATACCCTGGGATTCAAGGTGTTTGATCATTCCTGGGGAGAGAGCGAAATTACCATTGCATCCCACCCATGGATCCTTCCCTATCCTCAAATTTTCACCATTCCCGACCTGCCAGGCCAAGCCTTGTTCGATAATTTTAAAAGCCTTTGTAGTAGCTTTCCATAGCACCAAAATATTCTTTCCTTTCTTATTTGGGTTCCTAATCCATTCTTCAAGAGGGACGGGGTCTATATATTTCTATTTCACCACTCTCATCCAAAGGTTTTCCATGTTAATGATTCTCCATCTAGATTTGGGAGCTAAGGAGAGGCTAAAATCAGAGAGCTTTTTTATGCCCCACCCTCCCCACTATTTTGGCCTTGCCACCTTCTCCCATGCTAACCAAGGGAGTACTAAGTCCTCCTTTGAGCCATTCCAGAGATATCTAATGTAAATCCTTCTTATCTTGTCAAGAGTCCCTTTAGGAACCCAAGTCAAAGCTGCCCAAAAAACATGCATGGCTTGTAACACTGAGTTGATTAAGATCAATCTGGCTGCTCTAGGTAGCCACTTATAACTCTAATGTGAGATTTTTTCTTCAATTTTAGCTAACAGCGAATTCCAATCCTGTTTTTTGTAGGAATTTGGCTTCAACCAAAATCCCAAATACTTGAAAGAATTTTCCATGTTATATACGTCAAAAGGCAGAAATGAAGTAATCAGGCGCTTCTCATTTCTGTTAAAACCTTCCATGATTAGTTGATATTTCCTGAAGTTAACTTGTACCCCTATCACTTTCATGAAAAGATCAAGAATTTTTTTTAGTTCCTTAATTTCAGTCAAGTTCCCATTTGTAAATAATAAGATATCATCTACAAAAAGGAGGTGTGAAATAAACATATTTACTACAACTTCCAAACCTTTTACCGAGCCTTCCCTTTTAGCCTTCAGAATCAGTTGACTCAAACCTTCAACTACTAGAAGAAAGAGCAGAGGTGACAAGGGGCATATTTTTCTTAATCCTCTTTTCCCTTTGAAAAAGGAGGATGCTGCCCCATTAATTAAAACTACAAAACTGACACTAGTGATGCACCCCATAACCCAGTTGATGAAATCCAAGTTAAATCCTATATGAGTTAATAACATCCTCAAATATGTCCAACTGATCCTATCATAGACTTTGGATAGGTCAATTTTGATCACAACTCCTTCCTTGATCATCTGCCTGACATTATGTATTGTCTCCTGCGCTACTCCTATGGCTTCATGAATTTGACGACTGTCCCGGAATCCAAACTGTTCACTTGAAATACATTTTGACATAATCGACTTTAGACAGATAGCTATCACTTTTGCAAAGATTTTGTATAAACTGTTACATAATGATATAGGTCTGAAATCTTCAAAGGATTCTGGATCATCCTTTTTAGGGATTAGAGCTATGAAATTTGAATTGAATGGGGTGTAGATCTCTCCTTTCCTCCTCGACTCTTCCACCACCTCAATTAATTCTGTTCTGATCTATTCAAAGAAATGTTGGAAGAGTTCTATGTTCCACCCGTCTAGGCCTGGGCTTTTATCCTTGGACATTGATTATATAATGCTTTCCACTTCTTACTTGGAGACTTCTCTGATTAAATTCTCTGCTTCTTCCTCTTCTACATACCGGGGAAAACATTGGGCAGTTCTGATTACTTCTACTAAAGTTATCTCTCCTTGGTCAGCAAACAGGTTTTGAAACTGACTTTTTCCCATATTAGAGAGAGACTCAAAAGTGTTGGCCTCTCTACCCTCATCATCTTTTAGCTTCCATATCGTGTTTTCACTTTTCCTCCCTTTTGCATAATTATGGAAGAATCTTGTGTTTTCGTCCCCAGCTTTAAGCAAAATCGCCCTGCTCTTCAGCCTCCATTCCTCCTCTTTGTCCAACAATATTTGGTTCTTGTGTTTTCCCAGCAGCAATATTCTATCCTTAGATTCCTATGAAGTATATCCCTCCAGCTCACTACCTTCCAATTCCCGAAGTTCTACGTTGATTTGGGTAATTTCCTCATTCAGCTTTTGCTTTCTGATCTTTGCCCAATCCATAGTAGCTTTCTTTAGTCTTTTTAAGTTTTCCATGAATAGGAAGCCTTTACTCTGCATTGAGTTTCTCTTAGGGGATTTCCATGCCTCTAGAAAAGTTGATTGTAAGATTCCTCTTGTAACCAAGCAACATTGAATTTAAATGGATCTGCTGGTTTATGGGGGGGTTTGGAGAGCTCAAGAAGAACTGGGAACCGGTCTAAATTTCCTCCCTCCCCCACCCATTGTCTAAACATTGGAATTTTGGATGACACATCTTCACATAACAGGAAGCAGTCCAATCTCTTTGTTATTCTTTCATCCCCTGTTCTTCGATTCCTCCATGTGGGTTTTAATTTGATTAGGTTTACATCTATCAGATTATGAGAGCTAAGAGAGTTCAAGAAGAACTCGGATAATGGATCTTCTCTCGCGGAAGGGCCCCAGGCTTCGACAATTCCCATGGAAAATTTTAAATCACCTCTATAATCAAATTTTGTCTTTTCAACACTGATTTTCACAGGAGGTCGGTCCAGAAGTTTACCGTCCCTTGGCATGGCCCATAGATGTTTACGATCAATAGGGGAAAACCGAACTCTGGTGATTGGAACTCCATCCCTAGCACATGAGTCATTCCCCAATAGTTAACAATCTGCAGCCTTCCTTCTCTAAACCCCATGGCCAATCCACTTGAATGATCGACATAATCTACTACAAGAAAGCGCCATCCTGGAAGAATAGATCTTACGGTCATATCCACATCTAAACTTTTGCCGAGAGCCTCTTGAAATAGAACAACATCAGGATTATAGCGCATAACTATCTCCTTGAGAGCCATTTTTTTGGGTTTACTGGCTAAACCCCTACAATTCCAGTATAGAAATATCATTTAATTAAATTTTCATAGGGATTCACTACTCTAAGCGCCCCAGGGATAGACATTTGTTTTCCGTCAGCCACATCAAATTTTTCTTTTACCTGTACTTTGGACAGGTTTGATTTCTTGCCCCTAGCTTTCCTTTTAAAGGCCTGTGAAAAGGATGGGCCTAAACCATCGATCCATTCTAGGTTCAAAGGATTTTTGTGAAGGGATCGAAGATTATAATGACACAGTGGGGGAGGGAACGGGTTCCTCTATCAACTTTTGAACATCATCACAGTTCAGCGCTAGGGAAGTAATAACAGCAGTGATGTTATCAACATTTAAATGTTCATCATAGTTACAGTTTTTGATTTGAGAACCAGATTTCAAGCAAGCATCTTTAATTTTTGAAGGGGAAAAAGATGGATTACTTGAGTCTAGTTGTATACCCTTTGAGTCTTCGATTGAGGTGGCTGCTGGTTCATTGATGGGATCCTTTGACAGGTTCTTTGATCCACGCTGGTCCTCAACCGCTTTCTCTTTGCCTGGAGAACCTTCTAAGGCTTGTTCCTTAGCTTTCCCATCTTGATTTATGTCCACATCCATAGAATCCTCCGCATGAATCTCTTCTGTCTCGGAAACCCTTTTCAACTCCGCTACCTTCTCCTCCTGTTCCGCTGACTTTTGAACCCGTCTTCGACGATTGCCCAACGGACAATCTCTGGCCAGATGGTCGTATTCATGGCATCTATGACATCTAAATGGTAGATGTTTGTAGTCTAGGGGTTGTTCATAAATGTAATCTTTGTACTGAAGATTGATGGATTCCACCAGACCACCTCTTGGATTTAAACTAACTAGGATTCGAGCCATGGCTCTGTTGTTTGTTTGAGTAAAGGACATGTCTGCCTCCAGGAATGTGCCGAGAAGATTCCTATAGATCTAAACACCGATTCCACCCAAAGGAAAGGGGATAACCCAGGTGCCCAAGCCCACACAGGGAACTCATCAACCTTCTCCCTTTTCGCGTCACAAAGTGGAGTCCACTATTTGAATAACACTGGGTGATTCCCAAATTCCTAGTTTCTCCCCACTACCCAGTCTGTCGCTTCCTTGCTCTTGAATCTCACCATAAACCACCATTTCACTAGAGCTGCTACCTTGAAACTTTTAACTGGGGCAGTCTGCCACTGTTGTTCTGCCCAATTTTTGATGAATTTTCTAGAGTAACTCTTGCCCCATGCTCTCCCTACTAGAGTGCATTCAGCCACCTCTAATGCATCCTCTACCTGAACATCCATACCCAGGACTAAGTTTTCTTCGAACTTTTTTCCTCTTGATGGAATTTTGTTTTTCCTTTTCTCCCCTGTCTTTTATTCCTCAGAAATCTCCTCCCTGTCTTGTGCTTTTGGGGCACTCTTATCCGCTTCTTCTATCTGTACCTTCTCCGCCTTGTTTAAGGTGAGCCTTCCCTTATCAGAGATGTCTGCTGAGGTTCTTCCTCCAGTACCTTTTCCTAGGCCCTCTGCACATCCGGAGCCCTCTTCCTGCGGCCCATTATACGATCTAGAGGGATCCTTCCAGAGCACCGAGGGTTCACCTGCTGCTAAACCAGCCAATCTGGTGCCGAGACTGGAGCTAAATGGCCCTTTTGCGAGGATGGGTTTGGTAACTGTCAGCATATTTCCTCCCTCTACCGCTACTATGTCAGGTTTTAAACCTCCTCCCACACATCTCCAGATCCCTTGTTTTGACAGGTAGTTAATAATGTCTTCAAGCCCTCCAGATAAGAAAGGGGTAGGAGAATAGGGTTTTTCTTTACTTACTTGAGAAACGCAGGGTTTTCCTGTTAGATGGAAACCCTCCTCCTGAAAACATGACTCCTGCGGGCCCCTAACTCCCTGATTGCACAACCCAACTAGCTCCAAGCTTTCCTCCAATAACCCTTTTGGTGACCTGTTACACCATGAACCTTCTGAAGTGTGTTTCTCAGTTGCATGACTGCCAGCTGACCTAAAAAACTTATCAATATTTTGGGCAGTTATCTCCTTACCCCAAACTGACAAGATATCTTCCAGTGCAAGATCAAGGTTGACAACATCTCTAGGTTTTACCATGGTTATAAATCTACTGCAGAAAATCAGAGGGAACCGCTAGCGGGCTGTTTCCTCCTACGAATTCTGTAAAGAGCCTCGGATAAACCAAAGATGGTGCCAACGCATTTATCCCCAATATTAAAACCATCCTCCTATACAAATGAAAACTATATACTCCACGTTCCAAGTCTTCCCAGCTGTTAGCTCCCAGCTATCCTCATCATGCACCCTTTCAGTCACCCGTCTCGTTGTAGACCCATGCTGTCCCACTTCGTATGATCCTGCCTCTGTCATCTAGCTTGAGAAACTTGTCTGCAGCGCCTTAGGCCATCTACCTAAGTGGCCATGGTTTGATTCCAACTCCTGCAGCCAAAACCCTACCCTCCGCCATTCACCCTCCTCATGCAAACTAATCACCATACATTAAGAAAAAAAATAGAAAAAAAATGAAAATAAAAATAATAAAAGATTAAAAAAATAAAAAATAAAAAATAATAAAAAAGATTAAAGAATAAATAAAATAAATAAATAAATCCACTTTGATTATTACTTAAAGAATACTTAACTTCTCTTTATTAGTAATCAATTCAAGTTCCATTTTTCCAAATAGGTTGAATGATTCTTAATTGCGCTTCACCCATTTTTAAACCATTCCATTAATTCCAAATCGTTGTTTGTTCTCTATTTGACCATCTTGCTATGTAAAACCATCTTTTGTTAAGAGACCAAGTCCAGTTAAGCCATCTTCCTTGAATCCATTAGCCCAATTGCCTAAACTACTTAGTCTTACCCCACTGCTATTAAATCTCACCACCCAAACTCAAACAAAACTCCTAAATTCCACAACTAGGCTAATATCTTTCAAAACAAAGCTAACACTTAAAGAGAGAGCCCTCTCTAGATGCAGATTGACTAGAATTTGTATCTAAAAGATTGGTTTGTGGTTACCTCAGCCTTCTTTCCCTTTCTTACAACTTTTGGGAAAACCTGAGTGATAACAGAAGTGATAAATATGGAATGGGAAAATGGGACCTTGCTACCCAACAAGACTAGTATTGAAGATCAACCTCCCATTTAAGGTAAAGGAAGAAAACCACAGTCAAAGCCCTTCCTTTTTCCAAGTCACCTATTAATCCATGCCAAAATTCCCAAATGAAATAAAATCATAAGCACCTAATTTCACAATGAAAAAATTTTATTTTTGGGTTGGATTTTCCACCTTCTCAGATGTTCTCTTGACAAATGTGTTATGAAATCTGCTCACAAAAAGATAGAAAAGATAGAAAATATAGATGAATGCCTTAGAAATAAGCCTCTTCGAGGGGGCAACCTCCTTTACACTACAAAAATAAATAATTCTTTGATGATACAAATGACAAGACCTCCTTTCTATATATAGGAGTCTAAGGGGTCATAATATAATTAGAGCCGACATAACAATAATAATGTAAGGGAACAATAATAACAATAGTGGGCTTCTACGGGGCATAATAATAACAATATGGGGACTACATGGGCACAAAAATATAATAAGGAGGTTGTACTAATAACAATAAGAGGTTACACTAGTAGTATATGGACCTAACATGCCCCTCCTTCAAAAACTGTTGTCCTCAATGCTTGAGTAGCTCTTGATGCTTCTATATAAAATTCTCATCCTTCCATGTGGAATCTTCAGCAGGTAGGGTCTTCCTCTTGATGAGATGCTCTCAAATTGATCGATTTCATAGCTGTTGGGTTCTTGTTTCTGTGATTTCTCTAGGTTCCAATATGATTTTTCCTTCCTCTTCAAGTTCTGGCAATATTGTTTCAATTGGGATCTTCTGCAACTTGTGAATGAGTGTCCACACTTCTTTGTCCTTCTTCCATTAATCCCTTGCTTCATTTATCCAATCTAGTTGGATAATAGAAATAGCACAAAATAATGCTTCCACATCCTCATCCTTTCTTGAGAGTGCATCTACAACAAAATTTTTCTTCCCTTTTCGACAGATGATTTCAAAGTCATAACCCGACATATTTGTGACCCATTTTTTGTTTTCTTCTAAAGATAATATTTGTTCTCAAAAGTATTTAAGAATATCATGATCCATTTTTACCTTGAAGTGTCTTCCCATTGGGTAAGGTCGCCATTTCTTAAGTGCATGTAGTATTACCAACATTTCCTTCTCATAAATAGCTTTCTTGAGATGTAGCCGTAAAAATACCCAATCACCTACATCAAAACATTTTTCACTATGATGTTGATCTACCTATTGCTTCATTCGATTATCCTTTAAAAGTTGGAGAACTTGTTGTTGATGCTCGACGTGATCGTTCACTGCTTGAACCTTTTTCTTCTTGATATGTCCTTCTATCTTTAGAGTTTGAGAAGTGGTAATTTCTTCCAACGCTTTACCAGATATGGTTGGATTCATTTCTTGATGCTTGGTGTGATCTTTCACTTCTTGAAAATTTATCTACTTGATATGTCCTTCTATCTTGATAGTTTGAGGAGTGGTAATTCCGGACAATGCATTACAACATATGGTTGGATTCATTTCTTCTTTCTCGATGTGATCTTTCACTTCTTGAACCTTTTTATTCTTGATATGTCCTTCTATCTTGAGAGTTTGAGGAGTGGTAATTCTTGCCAATGCTTTACAAGATATGGTTGGATTCATTTCTTCTTTGTCTGGGGTTGGTTCCTGGTGTATATCGTCTTCTTTTGATGTTTCTTGATCCTTTTCTTCCTCCTCTTCATAATCTATGTAAAATAATTTCTTCTCAGCACACTTATGACCTTTAGTGCATTTGCTATTAGAATTTTAAAAAAGGCCTCTTTTTTATTCCAATTGTTGTGGTGTCACCCTTGTAGGTTGTGGAAGGATAGGAGAAACAACACTTCCATGTTTGTAGTTGTGAGGGGTAGAATTCCTTGTTTCCACAATTTTGCTTTCCACTTTCCTTGCCAACCTAAATGCCTTCTCCAATGAATCAAGTTCCCAAAGGCGAATCTCATGTTGAATGCTATCCTTTAAAGTCCCTATGGATACATCAATCCTCTGCTTCTTTGGAATATCATTTTCCTCTATATTCAATTTTTGAAAGTCCTCAATGTGCTCTACCATTGAACACTTTCGTTTGAGATTTATCAATTGGCTAAAGAAGGTGTTTCTCTTTGTATCCTCATAATGTGTTATCATTTCCTCCATGAGAATTGACCATGTGAAAAGTGATTTACGAGAACAAATCCCTTTATACCATAAGAATTGATTCAGTTCCAAATAATTAGATTCAATACATAACCTTTGTAAGAGTGGTACACCATGTAGATCAAATTTTTTCTCCATCTGTAGTATCCAATTTATCGGATCCTGCCATCAAACTTCCTCATCTCGCTTTTTCATAATTTTAGGAGCTCGATCTTTAAATGATTGTAACTCTAAAATTTCGAAATTGGATTCTCCAAGAAAGAGTTATGGACAATCTCCCAAGATGACATGATTATACACCTTTTTAGAATAGCGAACATGTATGACGTGCCATGTGTCACTGTTTCGACCTTCGGATCTAAAAAATACCAACAAAAAGCTATAGTCCATCCTCTTTCTGTAACTTCTTATGAAATTTTAATATGATGCTCAGAGAGAATGTATTGATGATTTTCGCAAGGTCATCTATTTAAGATGTAATTTAGGAGTCTGCAAAAACCCTAAATTCCTCAGATCATATATCCTAAAATATAGCAAGACAAGATCTGAAATTTGGATCCAAGGTTTAGACCGATTTATTCTCAAATGGGTTTTTGTTTTAGCTTCTGAAACTTCGTAGAAAAAAATTCATAGCGACAATTCCACGATGACTTGTTTTAGATGAAATTCTGGAGATTGAAAAAAATATAACTTCCTCAGATCATATCTCTGAAACTATAGCGAGACAAGCTCTAAAATTTGGAACTTAGGTTCAACGAGATTTCATCTCAAATGGGTTTTCTTTTTAGCTTCTGAAATGTCACAAAACAAAATTTATAGCGAAGATTCCATGATGACCTGTTTGGAGCAGCAAAAACCCTAGAATCCAAAGCTCTAAAACCAAATGTTATGAAACCAGCTCACAAAAAGATAGAAAAGATAGATGAACGCCTTAGAAATAAGCCTCTTCGAGGGGGCAAGCTCCTTTACATTACACAAATGAAAATTCTTGAATGATACAAATGACAAGACCTCTTTCCTATATATAGGAGTCTAAGGGGTCATAATATAATCAGAGTCGACATAACAATAATAATCTAAGGGCACAATAATAACAATAGTGGGCTCCTACAGGGCACAATAATAACAATATGGGGACTATATGTGAAAAACAATATAATAAGGGGGTTGTACTAATAACAGTAAGGGGTTACAGTAGTAGTATAGGGACCTAAAAAAATGTACGAGGAAAAAAATTACTAATGAAAGTTGAAGAGATAATATAACACATCACATTGACTACAAGGTGGCTATTAAGGGCTACTAGCTTCCAGCTAGAAGAAAATGATTAAGAGAACAACAAGAATCATTGGTTTTGATCTAAATCAAAGTAGAAGAATCATTGGTTGTATAATGAAAGAGCCATGAGGCCAAAATAAATAAAATATGGAAATAAGGGAGGAACTATGGAAAGGCCAAACAAATCATAACCTAGAGAGGAATAAGACAGAAAAGGAAAGTAATTTTTTTAAGAGGATGAGAGGTTACAAAAACAAAATATAGAATTTTCCAAGATGAGAGAAGCTATATAGTAGTTCTATTAGAGTAGGTTTCCATTAGTTCTTTTAACAAAGCCATATTTCTCCATGCATTTACATAGTTAAATTTAATGTGCATCTTGAGTGAGTGAAAGTCTATAAAACATGCATTAACTAAATCCATTAATATAAAATGAATTTAATAACCTTAATTAATGATAATCAAGAATGGATAGGTAATCTTAGACATGGTCATCTAGTAGCCTAAATTCTACATGAATGTAAACCATGGATTTTTTTATTGCGAACAACATTTATGCAATATCTTTGTACCCTGTCTCAAGAAGAATGTTGTCAAATGCTATGTCACAAGGTTAATCAAAATTTAACCTTTAGGTTCCAATTTTGGTGAAATTGACATTTGTAAAATGTCATCAAGCCTCATATCCATTGACCAAATCCATAGAACAAAACTCATAACTTTATATCACAACTCAAGCTTGTAATTGATCCTTACAATTTCCATGTGCGTGATAGCATTTATAATATTTATTGATGTTGATTTCTTAATATTTTATCTTAGAATTATATACACACACACACACACACACACAGAGAGAGAGAGAGATTAAAGAACCTAATGGCGAACCTCATTAAAAAATTCGAACTCAAAACAAACATAATAATCGTCAAACCCGAACTATGTGACATTGGTCAAATGGTGTTGATAAGTCATGTTATAACATGTACTAATGTGGTGGATATTTAAGGACAATGAAATAAGGAAGGGTGAATATAGAGGTTGAGTTTTAACATATTTGATCATTTATGTGGTTAAAAAATTTAATTCTATTTTGGAAGACATGAGAAGGGATGATCACTAGAATGAAATGGAGGAGGTTGGAAAACCAATCTAGATAACCTTTACAACACCAAATGAAAAAAAAAATTCCTCATAGAGGTACCATGGAGTATCTTGGTTATCATGTTGATAATCAACTAAGAACCACCTTCTATGTGAAGCTTTAGGAATACTTGAGATATCACTTTATGAAGTCCTTCTCTAAGGGACCATAGTTTAGTAGTGTTGTTAGTTTTGTGGCCTAGATTACTATAGTAGAGGGAGATTACATTACCAAAGTTATTTTTTGAAGACTCCTGCAACAAAGGAATCTTCCCCTAGGTTTCCACTACAAGCCCCATAAACATTGAGATTGATAAGTTATTGAGAGGGGGAAGGCAAGAACCCAACATAGAGTGAGGGAGATAATGATGTGCAGGGATGGAATGAGGGTTCCATAGTGATGTTCCAGTAAGTGATAAAAATTAAATAATTTTGGTCTCTTCTTGAGTTGGAGATGAGAAACAATGAATCGTCTAATGTTCTCCTTGATAATATTCCAGAGGGATTCACGAGAGAGAGAGGTAATTCTGAATATTAAATGATTTAATTCTTTACATAAGATGAAAATGAGGAGGGCTAAGAGGAAAGTCCAAATAATGTTGAGGATAAAGTTTGGAAAGGGACTCCATTTCTAGTACTTAATTTGATAGTGCTACATTTTGGATTATGATATGTGGAACTTAGTTTACTCCAATATGGTATAGAAATGATGAGGAATAGGGGAAATGATTGAAAATATATCTAGTGTTTTCAACCTCATCTTTATAAAGAAAATATAGGGATGGTCGAATGACATTGAATTTGATGATATGTTCTTAAGTTATATTTCTCACTTACATAATAAGGCATAGGAAGAAGTAGACATTTGGTGATATAATTTTTGTTCGATCCCCATATCAATTTTGATATGGATTCCCTGTAGTGCTCCTAAGACATAGTTACTAGATTGTAAGCATCCTTGGTTGTAAAATATACTTTCACTTTATATCCCCATCTTATTTTATTAGGTTAGTTGGAAGTGGAAATCTTATGACCATGAGATTATCTCTAGAGAATGTTAATGACACATTTTCATCTAGGATTATAATCTAATGGTCATGAGTTAACCATTGCATCTAATTATATTTAATATTATTAGTTATATGATAGTCTACAACTTTTAGTTTATTAATTTATGCCATATGTGTCTCTAGTGCTTCAATCCCTGGCTCCTTAATAAGTTTACATGATTGTCACCATGAATCCTCATATAGTAGAGTTGATTTTCCATTCATATTTTTGAAATTCTTTATTGTTGGATAATGTGAATTCCTTCCTTGGTTAAGTTGAAAGTTGAGGACACCAATTGAGTGGAAGTTGTTTTGATGAGATGCCTAATAAGGCAATTGCCATGGTATTTATGATTCAATACATTCCTCTATAGGTCTTGTTATCCCTAAATTGATCAATAAGAAGGTTTAGCTGACAATACCATGGTTAAATAGTATGCATAAAAAATTCCAAGTGTGCCATGAAGTTTTTGCTTGCATAATTTTACCTAAGCTATCGAATCCCATTTCTAGTTTACCTCGATTTACCCTAAGGGAAATAAATGTTGAATGCTTCAGAAGGAGATGAGAATGGAGGAAAGGGCCATCATGGAAGAGAGCTTGTAGAATGCTATATCTTGGAGGATAGAATTAACAAATACCAATAATATTGAAATGTTAAGTGAATAAAATGTCTAGCTTGATAGTTTGCAACTATTGTTTCCTAAAATTTCAACCATAACATTATTTCAATTGAGTTATCCACTAGGCAATCACCAAAGTACATAGGGGAAACATTAATATATCTGAAGATAAAAATTTAAGTGATGTAATTCTACATAACTTGAAGATTTTTAGAAACTAAAACTTGTTATTTCATATTATTAGAGTATATACCTTAGGATCGAGAGTAGTCGTCAAGAATAGAGTGGAAGGCCCTATCTTCTTCAGTGATGGAGACACCCATGAACATTGCATTTTCTAAAAACTATTGATGAGAAATATGAATATCTTCTCCAAATATTTTGATGCATTTGATCTTTTTCTTAGTGACAACAACCTTTAAAGAACAACCAAATTTGTTTTGCATCCAAATTGAAAAGGAAGGAAGAAAGAAGGTCCCCTTACATGGTTCCTTGAGAGGGCAAGAAAGGATTATAGGGGAGCCATTTAGGAAGATATAAATATATCTTTTAGGAAATAAGGCCATGAATATATGAGATCCATTTTGGAGGAAAACCAAATTCAGAGAGTTTGTGGAAGAGGAAGTACCAATTAAGATTCTCAAAGGGTTTTGATAGGTCAGGTTCTACTAGCATCCTTGCCTTTCTAGAAGACTTAAAGGAATGGATGACATCATGGGAAACCATTATTGTATATAATATTGGGTCCCTTCCATCCTACCTGATTGTTTAGGAGAGACCAACATGGGTAAAATTGGTTTGAGGTGATTCATGATGAACTTTGTTATGACTTTATAGCACATTGCATAAATCTTTGGGTTGAAAGTCACTTGAATATTCAACCTCAGCTTTTGGAATATTTTAAGAAATGGATGACATCATGGGAAACCATATTCCATCCAATATTTTTCTCCCTTGCATGTAACCCACTTATACGTGAGAGATCAAAGTGGGAAAAATAGGTTTGAGTTGATTCTTGATGAACTTTGTTATGAATTTATAAACCACATTAGATGAATCTGTGGGTTGAAATTCAATTGAATATTCAACCTTGATTTTTCCAAGTGCAAACATGAAAAAGGTGATTAAAATTTAAGGTTGGGAGATTGAGAGAGAAAATTTTTACTACTTAATAATTTTCTAGAGATCCTACTAGATGGTGGACCAACAAGCTTGGACAACGTCTAGAGTGAATCATCCATGACATATAGATTTTTTTTTGGAAATAACTTTAATGGTATTTGCAACTCCCTCCTTCAATACACTACATAGAAGTGACTCATTTTTTTTCTCCAGTAACAAGAGATATTATGTATTAAATAATACTTTGTATCTCCTATTCTATACTTGATCTAGGATTGATCAATAAATTTCCATAATAGTGGGCTAAACCAACTTCCATATCATTGTGATCTTTAATTTTTTCACTTCTAAATTCCTCAAGGAGGATAGGAGATTATGTTATTTATGTTAGGGAGTATATTTGTGAGGTAAATATTTTTGTTCTCCTTCTTTTAGTAAGTGTATCCTATACTTCTATTTAAATAATACCTCCACATGTTTTTTTTCGTCTTCCGTTGCATGAGGGCTTGTGCTTCATTGTGAATTCGTTCCTCAGATAATCCATGTTTAATATCTTCCAGTTATGTTATTGACTTCATACTAGCATTCTTTTACTTTCTCTTGGAATTGTGGATGAGCTAATGAAAATATTTCAAATATAAATGTATTTTTTTTTTGGGCTAGATTGAATGATTATTTATAAATAAATGGGTGAGTTATATGAGACCCTTCATGGAATAATGTTGCCTTCCAAAAAAATATCACAAGCCTGAAGAATTTTTATGGTCATGAATTTCTCTAATCTAGATGCAAGTCATTGGCAACATCACTAACGGTTGTTCTAGATGAAGGTTCCATTAATAATGTTGAGATTGATTACCTAATTTGAAACCATAAGATATTCAAATAGGCTACTTTTTTATTATAATTTTATAACAACTCACGTTTTGTTTGGGAGATTTTTAATGACATTGAAGTCTTCCTCAAGGATCAAAGGAGAATCTACAAGGAGGAAATTGAGCTAACTTATGGTTTTGAAAATGTGGGCTATAGATTTATGAAGTATATACCAATATAAATTTAAGAGGACACAAGTTAACACAGCCTATGAGTTGAAAATTGAATGCAAAAACTCTTTAGGCAATGAACACATATAAAACTATAACTTATTATTAACTCCAAAATATGGCAAGAACCCCTACTTGTCCCTATGCATCAATAGCCATGTTCTAGAAATCACTTACCCATTTTGAGTCTATCACTTCTCTGGATTTTTGTAAGGATTTTCTTCTTCAATAATCATAAAATTTGGTTTATCATAGAGCCCCTTTGTTTTAAGGAGCCTTTGCTTCTTATTACATTTAAGGCCATGTATGTACTAGGAGATGGTTTTCAGTGGGGAAGAGGGTTGGTGGAGGGAAATATCACTAAGGTCAACTTAACTTGGCCAAAATTTACTAGCATAATTTCTCCCACCTCTTCTAGAATTTATTGATTCTTGCTCCTACCCTTCTAGTAGTCCTCTTTGTGTGGCTTATGGGAGATTTTAAGGGGGTTCTTTTAGTCTCCAAGCTAATATAATAAGTTTTCCATACCTAAGGCTTCCTTCTAACCATGGAAAATACATTTCAATAGGATTTTATATGGAATTATTCTCGATGTTTAGGGATCAAATTAGGATCCTTATATTTCCATTCTTTTTTCTATACATTAGATGTCTAGGGAGTCAAGGTTCATATCCTCGATTTCCCCTTTGTCTTGATCCATTTCATGATCGAAAATAGAAATTCATTGAAGGATAGTTTCCTGAAGTTATTTATTGTTAGATTTGATTATGACTAATTCCAAAGGGGATATCAAGAGGAAACCAAATCCTACATATTCAATTTAGAGGGACATACATGCATAGTCAAGAGGAGAGTTCAGGGGTGTTGTGTCCAAATGAGAGAGGAAACTACGAAGTCCTCCCTATCCAACACAAATATTTCAATCCAAAATAAAAAATATAACCCAAAATATTGAAGAAAGAGGCTGTGTACTCAAATATACACAATTGTTAGTCTCCATTGAGAAAGATGATGGTGAGGAAACCTTTTGAACGAAATTAAAAATTGATTTTATTTTTGTTCCTCCATTTTTTTTGTATCCACTATTTCCCACCTCTTTTATTTCACTAAACTCCTAAGAATTTTCTGATGTGAGCATGGTTTCTCATGTATTGAATATATTCTCCAATCTGGTTGCATTTGATCTCAAAAATTTAGATCCATAGCCACTTTTTGAAGGTTGTTGCTAGGAGGATGTAGTCTAATTTAGGTAAAACTCATTGACATGATTGTATTATTGGTCATTATAGGGTTTGTTACTACATCAATGTTGAACACAATTGTCCCTGAAATATTATTATGCATTGAATTGATTGTCACCTGAGAGAACATAACTATGAGAAGGATTTCCATGTGTAGATGTGTTGTAAACCCCTAATTGGAAAGACGCAGAAGATAGAATTTTATAGCATGTTTTTTTATAAATTCATCATGGATATATAATATAGGTTAAAGTCCTTCCGTCCAGTAATTAATTATTGTAAGGACAACTTATAAGCTCCTTACTTGCATCACTAGGATTTGGTGTAATGACTTGCTACCTATTTTCAATGCTGTCGTCCCTGTGTATAATCATTTTGGGTTCCTTGGCATGATATGAGTATGACCTACCATTGACTATGAGCCCTGCATCGGTCCTTTTAAATTTGTTAGAATCATGCATTTGTCTCAGTGTTTTCTTGTCAAATACAAAGTGTGGTTGGTTGTTGTCAATACCATAGGTATATTCAATCACCAAGCTTACTTCTTGCTCATTTTACTTCTCTTAATGATCCAAATGTCAACTTGCTAAGTTTCTATATGGTTTCCCTTTTCGTAATGCATCTAACATTGTTCTCCGCCACCTTCGGTCATCTCAAATTAAACAAAATTCATGTTTCCTTCATGGTTCTTCATACGTTCTATTGAATTTCCTTACTTCATTCTTTGGATTCGATTGCATTATGATTCACTTTGGATTGTGGATCAAACATACATTCCTCGTGTCCTCCTTTATAATTTCCTTATCTACTTTCATTATTCTCTTTAGCGAAAGTTACTAAGTTGATGATGATGATGATGATGATAGTGGTTACTGTCCACTGAGATCAAATTGGTCTATCGGACCTATACTTTTCTTAGTTTTTAATTTTCTGGCTCCTCATCTTTCTTGGTGAGATTGGTGTTGTAGCTTTCTTTTTTACATTTGTACAAGCCAAATATGAAACTTGCACTGAATCTACTGTGATGTCTACAATATATACACCACGCACAGTGATCTCATAAGTTATCTTCCGCAAATAAAAACTATGATATATACAATGTAAATTATGACCGAGCATTTTCAGCAAAATGCAAGGTGATAGCATGAAAGAATGTAAAAAGTATTTTCAAATATTGTGATATCTACAATATATACACCACGCAGGGCGATCTCATAGCTTATCTTCTGCAAATAAAAACTAAGATATATACAATGTAAATTATGACTGAGTATTTTCAACAAAATTTAGGGTCCATCTACCCATTGATATGCCAGATCTATATATGGCCTGTGATAATATGGGTACTGTGTAGCACCTCTCTACTCCTATTTCATCCATTGACCTCTGAGAAGTAGCGTGGCCTCCTTGGGAACCCTGACAACGTTGTTGTTATGCTCCCTGTATATATGATGACATATGATGGAATTAAAATGTGTTTTGAATATGATCACTTTATCAAAAATATTTCTAAGTGTGTGAAAATGCAAAATAGTGGTATTATTGAACCAATTAATAATGATTTTGGAATCCCCGTAATTTGTAGATTTTTGCATTCATGGCTTAAAGAAAAATGCAATAAAAGGTGAAGGGTGATAAGCTTTGCATAATTGGTTGTTCCTTCTCCAAGTCCCATCTTGACCCTAAAATGATGTTGGTTAGAGAGGTAAAGTAGAAATCCTCCCCCACACCCATTTTCCGGTGTGGCACCATCGAAATAAGCCAAGGGAATGGAGTGGTCAACGGGATTGGGGGCAAGAGGTCTTCATGGTTGCGACATAGTATATTCAGGGAGCTCATGATAAGTAGAGATGATTTTAGCAGTGATAATCTACCAACTGACAACCCCGTGTTCAAAGATTATTCGATTCCACGGTAGCCAAATAGACCAGCAAATGGTCAGAGGAAGGTAGATCAGATTTGATCCAGGATGCAAGCTGTGCCAGATTTTCCATGCATGGGTTATGTTATCCCCCTTCCATATGTTAGCAAAGTGAATCTCCATTGCGATGGATCTCCAAAGATTGACTGTAGCTTCACATTTAAGAAAAAGATGCTTGGTCGATTCAGAATCTTGCTTACAAAGAACACACCCGTGTGGTCCGTGGATGGCTCTATGTGTTAAGGATTCTCAAATGGGGACTTTATTGCTTACTACACACCAAAAGAATAGCTTGGTTCACGATGGAGTTTTCAATTTACAGATAGCCTGGCACCATTCATGCGTAATCTCAAGTTGTCTGTTATTTATCAGCCCGAGGTAACCAGCCTTTGGGGTGTATACTCCATTTTCAGCAAGGCACCACATGATTTCATCTGGTTCCTCCTTAATTCTAATGTGTTAAATCAATATTGTAATTATTCCATATTTTGTGCCAATGAGGGGGAATATTTAACTGATTTGCAGATTTTTGGGCCTGAGCATATGTGGTGGAGTTAACCTGGTTAGCAATATGTGCAATAACACTCATATCCCTCTGATTTAAATGGAGGATTAACTCTCTTGGAAGCTGATATTGCCCACCTTCCCCTTTCTAGGGGTCCAGACCGATGCACACTTTTGTGCCATCATTTATTCACCATGCCAATTTATCTCGATTGTTGGGGAGAGAAAGGAGTAGAGCTTTCCAGACCAAAGAAATACCAATCCTTGTCCATCATGACAGCCTAATCCAGTCCATGATTTGGAAAGGCCATATGTATTTATGATAAGTAACAGAGGTCTAAAGGTTCCGTTTCATGAGGAGTGTCTAACCCATTTTTGCAGAAAGTGCTTGAGCAAAAAGGGGTAAATCTTTGAGTCCCCATCCTCCTCATTTTTTGGGCAAGGAAATCTTGTTCCAACTAACCTAGGCAAACGTTATCTTATCCTATTGACCATTCCAAAGATATCTGCTACAAATCTGTTGAAGGCGAGCAAGTATACTTCTGGGTATCTAGGCTAAAGCCATCTAGAAAACAGGGGTAGCCTCCAAGACTGATTTAATTAGCACTAATCTTCCAGCTCTCGACAATAAGCAATGGCTCCAATTTGTAAGCCTTTTCTCCAATTTGATGACCAACCATATCTAGTCGGCAGTTTTTTCGCTCAGGGGTTTGATCTAGAAACCCAAGTATTTGAATCTGTGGTCAAGTGGGCGAATAGAATATGGGTAGTGTTGTTTAGCATATTGAGATTCATTGATGGATGTGTGAGCCAGTGTAGTGATGGATTTCCCATGGTTTGCCAACATATCTGTAGCCCAGGAAAAAGTGGATAGAATATTATCAAAAGAGATAGAGTCACGAATGCTACCGTCCAGGAAGATAAGGGCATCATCGACAAATAGGAGATGTGTGAGGTAGCAATGATCATTTATTTTTAGACCGAATAGTCTTCCATTTCGCTTTTCACGTGAAATTAACTGACTGAGTCCTTCCATGACACTGAGGAAAAGGAGGGGGGATAGAGGGAAACCCTATATGAGTCCCCTTTCAACATGAGAAAAATGGGAAGCAGAGCCATTAATGAGGACACTGAAGGAAGCAGATGTAATGAAAGACATGATCCAAGTGGTGAATAGATGTGGGAAACCCAGGTGGATGAGAAACATTTTGATGTAGTACCAATTGCTTCATGCAACCTCATCATCTACAAACCTAGGGAAGTATCCATCCACTTGTATAATATCTGCTAGATTGGTCATTTGGGGAGATTTGTAAAGATTCCGGAAGTGTGAGGTACCCAACAGAGAAAGATTTTTGAAGGTGTCAGCCACACCTCCATCTGGTAAAGGCAATTCCCAAATAGTGTTAGCTACCTTTCTTCCGTTTGTGAAGTTCTGAAAGAACTTTGTGTTATCATCTTCGTCTTGTAGCTAGATTTCCGTACTCTTAAGTCTCCAGGTTTCCTCTCTTTCCTTCAATATATTGTCCTTCTGCTTCTCAAGCTCAATAAGATGTGATTTCTCATTTATAGATGAAAATCCCTTATTATTGTCATCCATAAGAGCGCTCAGTTCAGATTCAATCAAAGATAAGGTCTGATCATCCCTCTGTTTTTTCTCTTTGGCCTAGGAGATAATTAGATTCTTTAGCTGAGATAGATTGTGGCAGAATCCCTCAACCAAGGATTTATGTCTTGAGATGGGATTTCCCTTTCAATATTTAGTGACCATCATGATGTATCCTAGTTCCTAAAGCCAGACATGATTGAATTTGAAGGGGGTTCTAGGTTTTGATTCAAGGCCAAGGATCTCCAAGTATATTTTGTGGTGGTTAGATATGGCCCTAGAACCCACCTATTTTCTATCTCTATTCAAATGTTGCAACAATGGCACCTTAATCAGGAATCGATCGAGCCTCCTAGCCAGAGTAGCATCCCCTACCCTTATATTTCTGCAAGTGGGCAGGGGCTTTATCATGGGTACATATCAGAGGTTGTGCTGCTCCAAGGAATTCCTAAAGCACCTAGATAGAGGATCTACTTGTGCTTGGGATCCCCAAGATTCCCCAAATCCTATGGAGAAATTGAGATCACCTCGATGACTAGGTGATCAAATATAGTAATTTCTAAATTGAAAGAACACTGTCAGAAATCCTCTCGCCAATGAAAAGGTCCATATAAATTAATAACCCAAATATTCATGCCAAGATCGGTTGAGAAAATGTTCATACCAAAGAACCCTAATCCCCCCTAGGATGTTGTAACCTTAATAGTGCACAGGTTGTATCCAATGTCTAGTCCCCCTGATTGAACCACAACATCAAGGGAGTAAAAAATCCAAGGAGGTTTTAAGGATGTTAAGGTTCATTTGATGAGATTAGCATCCCCCAGGGTTTCTTGCAACATGATGATATCCACAGGCTTAGCTTCAAATAATCTAAGAAAGAATAGCTTTTTGGAGGCACTAGCCATACTTCTACAGTTGAATGATAGCCATTTCATGGTGGACCCCTTCCAGGGGTGTTCGATGCTCTAAGAAACCCTTCAAGATTGAATTGTTTTCCAGAGAAAACTTCTGCCCCGGCCTTCAGTATGGCTTTTGATAGATTGCATTTTTAGCCACGAGATGATTGAATAGCCGGACCAGGAAAGGTGAGACCTAACCCAGGAAAGGAGGGGTAATGATTCACAGGGAGGGATCGAGAGCAAAGGTGGTATGAGTGAGGTGGTTCCAATTGATACATAAATTAAATTATTGGCAAATTTTAATAATTATCAATATATTATAAATATCATAATATTTTATGATGCAATTTAGATTATCAAGACTTGTCAAAAAAATGAAATAAATTATAATTTTATTTTAAACTAAAGATTTGAGTTCGTATGAATCAATTCAGTGTTTATTCAATATATTCTATTTTATAAATAGGTTCAGTCCTAATGTAAGTGATCAAATTAGGACAAAATGGATAAAGAATGAAAATTTGAATAATGTAACTAAAGATATAATTGACAAACATTCATCAAGTTAGAAAAAAATTAAGAGAGAATGGTTCAATCATTCTTCCTTTTATATTTTAATTCATTTTAGAATTAATAATAATAATAATAATAATAATAATAATAATAAAGTTATAATTAAGATACTTTATATGATTTTTTAATTTCAGTAATGTGAGATGGATCATGAAGTAAGTGTTTTGATACTTACCATGAATTGATGTCTATTCATATTTACCAACTATTCAATTTATATAGTTGCACTAATTCATACAACGCTTTTTTCATTAATGAATTTAATCGAAAGGAAAAGAAACATAACTATTTTAAGATGAATCTCAATCTTTGATTTGTGATTACTAGGGAGAATATTCTAAAATACTTAGTAGAGGTTAAATCCTACCATCCACTTAGAATATAATTAATTTAAAATTTGAAAGTCTTATTCTAAATTAAAGATACCTATCTACATAAATTAAATGTTGTTATAAAACATTTTAATTCTATAAAAATATTTATAGTTATAAAAAATTGATAGATCTTTGATTTTTAAATTAAAATTATCTTTTCATCTTGTGATAAAATGTAAAAATCCCTTCACATTATTTAAGAAAAAAAAAAATTCTCATGCAGTATCAACAAGTTTGTAACACTTCCTCCCACCCCTTCTTTAAATCGATCACAAAGATCCCTTATTAAGATGCGGTTAGCAAAAACATTGTTTTTACAAGGCTCCATAATATATATGTGATACCATCATTTTTTCAACTTGTTGACAGTTTTATACCGATATCAAATTTATCGTGATATGATTCACAGATCACAAGTTACATTCATTTCAAGTGTGGTCTGTTAAAAGAGGCCACATAGTGCCCCTGTGGACTCAAAATGTCCATGGTAAGTTAACATAGTGGGGCCTGCTAGCCTAAGTCCACACTAAGTCGGCCTAGTCTCTCACTTTTGTTATCATTTTATCATTATTGTTTAATCAAAGAAATAAGTGGTGGGTGGTCCGCTTAGTAGGGAAGTTTTCCATACTCATACCATGGTTAGACTACATCCCTTTCACTGGCACACTCATATCACATGAAAAACATGTTAAAATTTGTTAGCAACGATCGATGGGTGACAATAGGGTTTTTTTACGAAACCATGGCCAAGACAGCCTAACCCTTATCGAAACATCCATCACATAATATAATGTACAAAGGTTCAACAACGAGAAGTGGGTGATGACAAGGCTCTCTAATCAAATTGTTTCCAGGTGGCCTTACTCCACCAACACATAGTTGTCTTACATTTTTAGTTATGTAGTTAAGGTTACAACAACGAGAAGTGAGTGGTGGGTGGTGGACAATGTCCCTACACTCTAATGTCAACTCAACCCCACTCTATGATTTTATCATTGTTTGGTGATCAACCATATGGGTCAGTCCTCGATCAATATTCTTGTGCACATAAGCTTAAGTCTCTTAGTCAATAATTGCTATTGTCCCATGTGAGACCATTATGATAGGACAAGGTTCCACCAACACATGTTTCCATGTCACCGTTGCTTGCATGTATGAGTGTTAAAAATATGTTTCTTGCCTATCCCAATGACATAAGCATATATGAAATAAATTATCCAAGAATGGGCTAATAAAAAATGAAAGTAACTACCTTGATCATGGTTATAGGGGAGATCCTCTACTAACTAAGTGGGAGTATTCTAAAACTATCATAAATTCCCAATTCTACCATGTCTTATATGTACAGGGCTAGTGGATATAGTGCCATGACGTTAGGTAGAGACATGGAAATATTGTAGAAGACTATAAGACATAATTAAGGAAGTTGGAAATAATGTTGGGTATATTTGCCAAGAACCCAACTATACTAAATTATTTGGTGGGTTTTCATAACCATCCATGAAAGCAGGTAATGTTGTTTAAAACCCATAACTATGGATGAGGCTTGTGTACAGGGACAATACCTAGAAAATATAGACGAGAAGAAAGAGAGTAACTAGTTCAAAGAAGCAATTCATTAAGATGCTTCGAAGGAGGGAAATAAGAATTGGAAAGGGGGAAGTAACAAGATGGCAACAACCACATCACACTAGTGAAAGTATCCTAGAAACCGAAAGAGGTGTTAGGAATTGCATCCAAATCTCATCCAAAAGAACCATTGGAAGGATGTGAAAATAAAAAATGTCATAGCCACATATTCCAATTAGGTGGAAAGAAGCTTAGACATGGATGAGATTAGTTTTTTCAAATCAATGTAGAAATGGGTGAATTTGAGTAGCCTTTAGCAACATGAAGAGAAGAATGTCATCAAGCTCTTTCATATAAAAATAGAGGTGAAGAAGAGAAAAGGTGATGTTATATTCGACTTAGGATCATAGGGGAATCACATAGTAGTGGATTTGGTTCAAAAATTTTGACTAGAGGTTCATTACCATCCTATCCATATCCACGAGGGAGTTTCATGAAGAGATTGTCATCACTTGCAATGTACTTAGTATCTATCAGGAAATTTAGGTCCATCACATAAGAAATATTTCAAACATAAAGATAATGAGATAATGTACGTGCATCTGTTACATATATATTATGATAAGCCTCAACTATCATCTCTTTAACAAGCATATACTAAAAAATGCTAACAATAGGTTTGCGCTTAAGCTATGCTCATGAGCTTCAACTATAGTAATACAACTAACATATCCCAACTCTGAGCCTCATGAGCATAGTATAGGTAGTACCAGGTGAGTCATAAGGATAATTTAGCCATCAGGAAACTACATCAACATAGTACTTTTCTAGAATATGTATCTCTAATTAATACTATTATCTCAAATAGGGAGCTTATACTTCGCTTGAATTTTTCTATTCTAAATCAACTTAGAGAATCAAGCAACTTATTATCAAAGAATGTGCAATGTATAAATAAGGGTGTTTCGACATGGATATCAAGTCCCAAACAAGATTCTTCATATATCGCTCAATCCTAACTTCCCCTTTTCTTATTCTAGATTGAACCTTGAGACTCCTCCTCCTTGCATAAATTTACACTGTAAGGCACAAGGTAGTTGTTGCATATAAATATATATATATATATATTTGATAAGAAAAATTTGATACTCTTTTGTAATTTTTTTTATAAATGTGATGGAAAATGTGCCCTGAATGTTGGCAATTTCATGGTTAATGTAGTATAAGCTAAATGAAAATTTACACTCTTCTATACAATATCAAGAAAGATATTCCCAATATACAATACCACAAAGCAAGACATGTTCACCAATTCCATAGTTGCTACCAAATCTCTCTCGGTGTTGGAGTTGTTTTCCCAATAAACTTGTTTTCACTGCTCTTGAAGTAATGAAAACCACCATTGTTACATATACGAGGATATAGATAGTCTGAAATATAATGAACACTTATTAGATTAAACAAACTTTAATAGGTCAACAATCCACAAAGAAAAAAACATACCGAGTAAGTATGAAATCAAATAAACATAAAATGGTTAATGATATCGACATAAAATCCTTATCAATATGGAAATAGGATTTGTACAAAAGATAGGTTCATTATAGAACAATAATAACATTCTTTGGGTTGGAAAGAAGAGCACCTAAAGAAAAATATCCCAGAACAACATATTCTCAAGAGAAAATATCTTCATACATATTTAACTTCAACATAGGCATGGCTCGGGGAAGCATTATTGCAGTTAGATTTCATTGTAGCATGGTCCTTGCATTTTGTTGATATTTTTTATCTCTCAACAATTGTCAAAGAAGTATTAATTAGTGCTATATTTTATCTCCTTAGGGTGTTTCCTTTGCAACATCGGGTGCAACCGTTAGTTATTATTATTTTCTTAATTTTACCAACTTGAGATATATAATGTAGTAATCCCTTTCATGATTATCATGGTTTGATGCTTATAAACATTTACCAACCATTTAATTTGTATGGTTGCACTGATTATATTGATATTGGTATCTACTTTGGAATAGGGCTTGTAAAATTCACACATAATAGAATATTTCAAAATAATTTTAGTATGTAGCCACAAATCAAAAACTTATATCTATGATAATAGTAATAATAATGATATTGATCAATCAGGTTATTGTAACAAAATATATTCTACAATTTAAAAATCTAGAGTTGAATATACATAGTTAAGAATCTCCTTCTATATTTTTTTAGATAACCTTCTTTATATTTTTGTCAAAGGCTTTTTATTTCAACTTAAAGGGCATTAAGGTTTTATTTATTTATTTTTAATTGCTGGCCTAGATTGATTCTCAAGGGAATATGTTCGCATATGCTTTGTCTCAATTTTTATCAACGATTGTAGTATGCTATAGAGTTTTCTAGGTTGCACTGGATTTTAATAAATTAAAAAATTAGATTCATGCCAAGTGGCTCCCAACCCACCAATTTCCTAGGGATTTGAAATTAATCCAATTCTAATAAATGCATATTCTAATTAGATGGAGAAATTCATACATAAGTAATTTTTGTTTAGGAAAATGGCCCATTTTACAATAAGATGTGTAATTTTTTTTTCTCAAGTTAAATTAGACTAGTGCCACATGGCTACTAACCCACCAATTTCATAGGGATTTGACATTATTCCAATTCTAATAAGCTAATATTATAATTAGATGGGTAAATTAATATATAAGAAAATTTTATTTAGAAAAATGGTTCATTTTACAATATGATGTGTAATTTTTTTTGTC
>APFE031729970.1:106228-156705 GCA_000404065.3 Pinus taeda | reverse complement strand
GTAAATATGTGCATTTTTAAGGAACTCTTCATTCTGCAATAGTTTTTTTTTTGTTCTATTTAAGTCACTTTTGACTATATCAACCACGTTAATATTTTTAATGTTGTTGTACTAGCTTAAATATTTATATATATAAATATTTTTCAATTTTACTGTTAAAGATCCATATTCACAATGCATCTACCAAGTGTGGAGAGGGTTCAAATATCCTGAGGTTCAAACCTATTTTTTGAGAGAAATACTTGAGGAAAGGTTTGAACCTCCAGAGATTTGATCCTTGTCTAGGCTTAATAGATTAGTTGTTAAGATGGATTTAGGTTTGTTTCAGTAAATATGTCTAATATTAATTTGGTCAATTTCATTTAAATTTTTCTTAGTTACCTGAGTTGGATGATATGAGAGAGATTATGAGTACCTTTAATGATGAAAAATGATGAAATAAATATTTTGAGTATAAAGTGTCAATATAACAATTTTCATTGATAGAAAATGTGAATAATAAGAATATAGTCAATTACAAACAATCTTCATTGCAATAAATCTAAAACTATTTTCTTCTATTGTTCCTATTGTCACACATATTAGTTTTTTCATTTTCTCATATCCATCATATGAAAAGAGTTGTTGGAATCATAGACCATTCAAATATGTAACGTAGTTGGAATCATAGACCATTCAAATATTTAACTCCAGCTACTATACTAAACAACATTCCTTGTCTCTGTTGCTCTGCAATATTAATAGTAGTTTTCTCCAAAGTCAATCATTGTGGCTTATGGAGTGTTAAACCCCAAATAATTTTCAATCGTAGATATTTTCTATTACCGCGTTTGAATACAAAATAATAATGTTGAATGATGGAAAATGAGAATAATAACAACGTATCCAATTATATATAGTTTATAGTTTCAAGAAGCAAACATTTTGAGCAAGAAAACATTTTAATTAGGATGAAAATTCAAGTATTTTGTTTATGCTTGAATTACTATAACACATAAATCAATACGCATCACGAATATTTTTTTTGTGCTTACACAAAGAAAGTGTGTATGTTTTAGGGGTGAGAAGTAGAGACACATGGAGATAGAGATATATATGAGGGGGAGAGAGGGAATAATAGAGAGGAAAAGATAGGGTGGGAGAAAGCAATATAGATATGAAGAGATAAATGTTATAGAGAGAAGGGGAAGAGAGAGAGGAGAGGGGAAAGGGAGGGAGGGGGAGAGAGATAGATAGTTATGGAGAGAGCGTGTGTATGCTTAGGGGGTGAGGTAGAGAGATAGAGAAGGAGAGACAATGGAATATAGAGATATAGATGGAGGAGGTAGAGATGTTCTTACACTAAAATCAATTCACACTGTTAATCTAATTTCTTTAAAATTAATGTACATCATACATCTAGTTGCATCAAATCAAAAATCAACGTCTACAATAAAATCAATGAATCTAATGTAAACAATCAAATAGGATTAGAAATAAACATCTATACTAAAATCAATCCATCTAGTGAAATCAATCAAATAGGATTAGAAATAAATATATACATTGAAAGCAATGCATCTGATGCAAAAAATAAAATGAGTGGAAATCAACATCTACACTAAAATAAATGCATCTAGTGCAAGCGATCAAATAGGATTAGAAATCAATACCTACAGTAAAACCAATGCATATTGTGCAAGCAATGAAATAGGAGTAGAAATAAACATCAACACTGAAATAAATACATCTATTTTAGTGAAAATCCAAAATGTTCATCACTTTCTAGGTGCAACTTCTATGCCTTTATTTGTCTATGTGTGTCTCTTTCTTCTTCCATCTCTCTCCATCTTCCATTTTGTTTCTATCTCCCTCCCCCTCTCCTTATCTCTCTTCCCTTCCCTCTCTCCTCCGTCTCTTTTTTTTGCCTCTACCTCCCTTTCATTATCTTTCTCTTATTCCCTCTCTCCCCCTTAGATCTATCTATATATCTATCTATCTGTCTATCTCTCTTCCTTTCCCTCTCTATCTCTTCCCATTCTCTATACCCCCCCATCTATATCTCTACCTCCCATCTATATCTCTTCCTCCCTCCCTCTCTTTGCCTCTTTCTTCTACCCTCTCTCCCACCCCATCTATATCTATATCTCCCCTTGCCTCTCCTTCAAACCCCCAAAACATATGCACTCTCTCTCCATATCTATCTATCTATCTCTCCCTCTCTCTCTCTCCCTCTCCCTCTTCCTCTCTCTCTCTCTCTCTCCCTCTCTCTCTCTCTCTCTCTCCCTCACTGACTCTCCCTCTCTCCATTTCCACTCCATCTCAACCTTTATTTCTCTATGTCTTTCTTCCCCTTCCAACAGAATTTCTCGCTTCCCCTCTCTCTCTCCTCTCTCTCAAGTCCTATCTATTTTTCCTTCCTCTATCTTCCCTTCTCTCCCACCTCCCTCCATCTCTCCCCCCATCATACACTCTCTCTCTATCCACCCTCCAACTCTGCGACTATCTCTCTAGACATCTCCCTCTATCTCTGCCACTCTCTCCCCCCTCCATATCTATGTCTCCCTATCTCTCTCATCCCCTTCTTTCCCTATCCTTATCCTCTCCTTTTCTCTTTCTTACCTCATCTCCTCTCCCCCTCGTTCCATGTTCATGTCTCCCTTGTCACTCACTCTCTCTCCACCTCTATCTCTCAATGTCTTTTTTCTTCATTCCCTCTTCCCCCCCCTCCAAATCCATCTCTCTCCCTCCCTCTCTCCCACTCCTCTCTCTCATCCTTTTTCTCTCTCACTGTATCTCCCACCTCTGTCACATACCCCCTGGGTACAATACTACAATTTCCTTATATATTCTACAGGATCCATGATGTGGACTACTAAATTCAATTAATAGACTAACATTCAAGATAATCCCTCAAGCATAAATTATAACTTGGAGAAGAAAATAAATCATGGCATTCAATAAAAAATATTTGATCATGCAGACTTCATTTTTATGAGGACTCCACACCAACATTAATGGAATTTTATCATGAATATATGTCATTGGCATATCCATAATTCATGATCATAGTCCTATTGGTATAGTAAAAAATATTATTGACATATATCTTATGCAATATGAATAATTAGCTAAACGATGCCTCTACGGATGCAAGTCACCTCATGATGTGTAATGCATAGCATAAACAACCTGAACCGTAGAATTAATGATTTCACCTCTTAAACCATAATCACTCTTTATACATAGTTGTCTCATGCATAATTAATCACCATTATTCGATCGTCTCAGAGCAACGATTATTCATGCATCTTACACTCACAAATTATACAACATGAAGAGTAATAATATAGCATCATGCAATCATACTCAAAAGTTTAAAGATGTGACAAAAAAAGAGAAAAGGGGCCACATATAGTACATCCCAATAAATTGAAGTAAACTAGCTTAGTTGAAGAAAGTGACTTGGAAAAATCGAGCACTACCACCCAACCTAAAACTATCTTCCACCAGTTCATCCCTGAGCCAAGAGTTGTTGCCATGGATCAACTGGCTCCACTTGATCTCTTTAATGGGTATTTAATACCCTCTTTCATGACATGGTTTCCATTATTGGTGTCTCTCTTTTATGGATTCTTTTTATCCATTTTCCTAGGCCTTTCCTAGAAAATCTCACCTTTATCTCCCGTGAGGCTTTTCCTCATAAAAGGTTGCCTTTATTTCCCACAAGGGTTTTATGTTTTTTGTTAACTTAGAACCTTTATCCATCTAAGTATCTTAACGGATATTTATCTCCAAATCCATTAAGCTTATCTAGATTTCGATCTAGAAGTCTTATCATGAAAGAATTATCCATTCCCATTCACCGATGGGATTTAGCAAGAATATCATCTCATCGTGTTTTTCTTTTCCAAGTGATTAAATTATTTTATATAATAATAAAGTATTTACTTTCATTGTTACATATTAGACCTATATTTTATTATCTTAGGTTAATAGAGTGTTACATACAATGATGGGGTGTTACATAATCCCCCCTTTAAATTTACATTGTCCTGAATGCATTGCTGCATCTTTCTATTTATTTCATCATTCACAGGTAACTATTTCTACATTTTTAGGTTCCCATGGCCTTGCCACCTAAATCAGACTTTATGATACATCTATTACAAAGGAGTTCTACTAGTAATATCCTTCCCTGACTACATGTCCATTTGTTTCAACCAATTTTGTGAGAGATTTTTAGATGCAGAAACTCAATTTTTGTTTGTAACATGAGTAACTACTACCCTCCCTTTAGCTGTGATTCCTCGGTTCCATCTTATCTAAATAATATGAAGAAATGCATGTTCCTCCAACGTACTTCTGTTATTTCCAATTGCTTGCTTCCTGCAGTTCCCGTGCATTAGTCACAACAAGTCAAACTAACATATTTAACCAATCAACATGTATAAAATATCATATCAGGTTATCTTACACATAACCATCAACATAACAACCCATATTTAACCATCATAAATCATGGTCATACGTCATATGTATACTAAGATTGAAAAAAAATACAGATACTTATCCTTAGTTCCTAATACCAATTCTTAGTTTCTACTTTTGTCTTACTTTTGCACTCTGGATCGATTGCCACGCCCATAAATATCCAGCGCCTGCTCTTCAACCATTTGTACCTACACATAGTGTATAGTGCACACATAAAACTATATATGTCATATATCATCATGGACTACATGCATCCATACCAATACCGTGTGTACTTCTTGTACACAATACCACTTGTACAACTTGTACACCATACCAATGTCCATAACATCATGTACACAACATATACCTCATCCAAATGTTTTCAACCATGTTGGTATTATGCCAAAAATTCCCTCCACTATTCACATTACCTTTAGGCAAGTCTACTAAAACCATGTTTGGTTTGTCGATTTGAGAATAATGGCTTTTGCAACTAGAGTATAACTGGAATTTTTTATGTCAAAGTATTCAAGTGCTTTTACTAAGCTAATCCTTTTCATGTATCTTGTGGTTGCAGGAAATGTTCAGTAAATGATAACATAAATGCCTAATACAACTTTACAAAACCAATAAATTTGAGTTTTTGGATTGAATTTGTCCTATTGATAAGGTTTTAATAACAACAAAATATTACTTTTGCTTAATCATAATGAAGACTACTGACTATGATACTTAGTGCTCTTCAACCATGCGTACCTACACATAGTATATAGTGCACACATAAAACTATATATGTCATATATCATCATGGAC
This sequence comes from Pinus taeda, assembly GCA_000404065.3. Classification (NCBI taxonomy): domain Eukaryota; kingdom Viridiplantae; phylum Streptophyta; class Pinopsida; order Pinales; family Pinaceae; genus Pinus; species Pinus taeda. Next base: position 151,437 of record APFE031729970.1, on the reverse strand, counting down.
TACATGTATCCATACCAATACCATGCGTACTTCTTCTACACAATACCACTTATACAACTTGTACACCATACCAATGTCCATAGCATCACGTACACAATGTATACCTCATCCTCGTGTTTTCAACCATGTTGGTATTATGCCAAAAATTCCATCCATTATTCATATTACCTTTAGGAAAGTCTACTAAAGCCATGTTTGGTTTGTCGATTGGAGAATAATGAATTCTGCAACTAGAGTCTTACTGAATTTTTTTATGTCAAAGTATTCAAGTGCTTTTACTAAGCTAATCCTTTTCATGTATCTTGTGGTTGTAGGAAATGTTCAGGAAATGATAACATAGATGCCTAATACAACTTTACAAAACCAATAAATTTGAGTTTTTGGATTGAATTTGTCCATAGACAAGGTTTTAATAACAATGGAATATGACTTCTGCTTAATCATAAAGAAGACTATTGACTATGGTACTTAGTCTATCATAGATATTTAAAGTCTAATAACAACCTTAACTTCGTCTTTAACCAAGAAAATGATCGTTTGGTTATTAAAAGTACTCCACACTTAACTAATCATGTTATATGACTTACTATTTCTCCTTTTAAAAATCTTCCAACATCTTGTTGGCCATGAACAATTCAGTGTAGGTCTAGACCCCTTGAACAAACAATATGCAAATACATACATTTCCCATACATGAGTTATAAATGAAAGTTACAATGTTTACAATTCCACACCCTCTAAGATTTTAGGTTCTGTGTGTACGAGGGTGTGATATTAGAGTATTTTTACGTTAATACCTCATTCTAACATTAGGTCACCAATGGAAACAAAGAATATATAACTCATTTATCAGTTATCGAATTTATTAACATGAATTCCTGCGTTGGTTATGCAACCCTTGTCTTATTCAGAACTAGACAACAGTATAATGTAATTAGAGAGGAATACTTCTTCAAGATTCTTGGATAGTGTTACGGTTGTCCATTCATTAGATACCAATATCTTTGGTGCACAACAATCTTGATTACTAGTGCCACCTTTTCCATCATCTTCTTAATTTAATAGCAAGAAGTTACATGATTTGTTATCCTCTTTCTTCCTCATCTACAACATTTCATGTGTTCCATTTCAGTTGATGGATGCATTATTTTACAACCATCCTAAGATCCTTTTATTATCATAGGTTGTATTAATGTGAAAACTCCCGGTTTACTAATGATTGGTTTATTAATTTCGATTAGTCATTGTCCAAATCTAGGATACAATTCCTAACAATCATTAACCTGTTTTGAATTGCTCTAATGCATCCAACACCACCATATATAATCTACAAATATACTTTATTAAGATAAAGTAAAAACACACTAATCATTTTTACCTTATCACATTTCTTCAAAAGGTAAAATTGTAAGATCTTCAATCATCCTACTGTAAGAATATTTTTGAAAGGTTCTTCTCTGTGAGATATTAGCAGAAACCCATTTGTATCTAGATGGATGTGTTCATTAAGGTTGTGGAGTTTTTAGGTTGCGTATTTTATGTTAACAATTTTTTACATATTAGAATTTGATTGAGCATGTGCTCTTAAGCTCAATACTATCTTTCTGATGTTAGCCAAGAAGCACCAAGACTTGGTTTTACACTCCCATTATGTATTTATGCTAGAGGTGATTTTGGTGTCAGTCCAATTGAATTTTTTATTAATTCAATACAATTATTAATGTATGATGTCTTCATGCATACAATAATTTTCATTACATGTGTGCCCACTCTTCGCAACTTTGACCCTACTTTAGTGCAGATTTGAACATAAAATTTTCACTTCTTATTAGTTACAATTATTTAGATATTGTTTTAACCAAGAACCTATAGGTCCAAACTATGCATTTCCAATGAAATATGCATATGTTATTTAATATAATAACCTGGTAAGCTTAAGTTCCCTTCAATAGCATTTTCCCCAATGACAAAATTACGTTTCAAAATGGATTGCATCATTACATGTAGACACACTAATCACACTTGATATTTTATCTCATAAAGGTTCAAGATTTCTATATACATAACTTTATTCCAATAAGTTATGTCCTTGACTAGACTACCTTTACCGGAATTAATTTGCATTTAGTAAGTTATGTCCTTGCATAGACATCATACAACTCATAATATATCCATTATTCCTCCTACAACTGGTTATATGCTTTACTTCTCTTGTGTGGAGACATTTAGTATTTGAGTCTTCTCATTCCTCAATGATATATATTATTATTACAGGTGCACTACCTATTATCAAAATTGAATATCTCATTAATATGATGGGTATAACATCCCACTTTCAAGGCCATAATCATACTTTACAATTCTTACCAAATTGTTTATTTCTCATGCTCTACTATGCATATTTAAAACTATGGAAGTATCAATTTTAAATCATGATATAAAGCCTTTGTGTCCTCATAATAGCATTCAACAATAACTTGAGTTTTGAAAACTTTCATAATATATAATAAGTAGAATTTTTAATCTCCATATCACTCGATGAGTGGACATAATAAAAGTAACCAATTAATATTCAACAATTCTATTTATTCACATTAATCAACATGTTAATTGTTGGTTATCTTTTTGTATTAGTCTTCACTCCAACACAGTTCCACATTGCAGAGTTATTAGTTCCAGTGTATCCTTCCAAGTTTCCTCTCCCCATATTGCTACTATAACTATCGATATATTTGACATATTTAATATAGGTGTAAGGATTAAATCCAACCTTATTCAATTATAAATCTCGACCATTAATCATGGTGACAGTGAAAATATGAGTTCTCCTTACATGCAGCCACATAATGCAGTTCATCAAGAGCACATAATAAGCTGTACATGTATGCAAACAATTGAGTTTGAACAATACTCATCATATGAAAAATCAGAAGGATAAAATACAACCTGCAAAGATCAAGAAACTCAAGAGGTATTCATAGAGCTTTATGCATACCAAAAAAATAGTTGAAATAACTATACTCACAGATTTATGAAATTTGATTATACAAATTTTCTCTTAATTCATCAGACGTTAGGTAGGTTTCGACAATTTTTTTCGAAATTACCTTGACCATCTATAGCTATATCGATTTTTCATTTCATAAAATTGTATGCCCCCCCTCCCCCCGAGAATTTTGCATTGACAGTCCATTAGCAAGATACATCACTTATTATTTCTTGGAAGGAGACGTGAATGCCAACTCAGGTTGATCGTCTACACTACATATATTTGACTTCTCTGTATTCCGCTCATGTGATTCAAAGGAAATTGTTACACAACATCGACACCTTATTTAAACTTCTCTTTAATTGTTATTATGCAAAAAAAATAATTATATATATATATATAAAAATAAAAATAAAAAAATAAAAATAAATAATATAATAACATCATAATTAATAATAATAATAATATCATTTTTGTCAAATCAATTGCAAAATAAACATTGCAATAACTCAATGCTACATATAAACCAGATTCTACATGATTTGGTGTGTTTCACATTTTAATGTGTACAAATACCACGAGTTTCCTTATTCAAACCCCATTTTCATCGCCAAACTCATATATTCATGATGAAGGAGCCCCGACATACTCGAATTTGTGCACTCCATGCACTTCTTATTCGCTAAGATGTGATTGTGAACACTATAGTATTATTTACAATGCTATCGTTCTTTATTGATCCTTCCGTGAAGTTTTTTTCATCGAAAACTCTCATGGTGATGTCATGGAACTAACAAAGTAATCAGTAACGACAGGTTTTTTAGGAGGAAGTATTACAGACCTACCGTCAAACCTTGCATTGGAAAATAACAAGCAAAATGCTTATAAGATAACAATACATGGTATTCAGCCATTAAAATGGAGTGCAACTACAATTTTTTTCCTTTGTACCCTTGTTGAGCATGGCGTAATTTGGAAAGAGAGAATTTGCTATACAGGTTACTGTAACAATTATGAATTACAAAATACTTTTCTGCATGGATGAAAACAGTTGTTGGTGCACAACCTTGAAGTACATCTCCAACGAAGTGAGAATGTTTCTCTGAGAAAGAGGGAGGGTTGCCCATTGTCACTACAAAGCTAACGATTTTCGGGGATGTAATGTATCTTGTAACGACACCCTCACCTAGATGACACATATATAGCTACGACGACTCCTTTTGGTTAAGCATTTCGATACCTATTCTTATTATTTTATGGATAACCATTATGCAAACATGAAGTGGTTATGGGATGTTAGTAAGGATAATCTTATCTTGGATAGGCGTTTAAGGCATATCTAATTGGATGATCATTATCCACTGAGGCCAGCATTACAAATCAGCAAGGAAACATCAACTGCCACTCAATTGGTAAGGTTTATATTTTCCATTTTCGCAAGTTCTAGAGTACCACTCATATAAGGTCTTTTCTTTTGGTGCACTCTTCATTGTTAGAATTTGAACTTGATGATTTGTGATTCAAAGGTATGTGCCACACAATGAATGATAATTAAAGTTCCATATGAGAATAGTGTATACCATTCAAGGTTCTATGAATTTTTTCAGCTAATTCTATTATTCAAACTAGAGTTAAGAAACACGTGTTTTCAGCCAAACCCTAGTGATTGAAATGATTTCCTAAGGTGTTCATAACCAGTCACTACTATTAGATAGATTCCTTGTTTCATCAATTATATAACGACCTCTTTGTCAAATCATATTCACCTTCCCAGTGATATAAACAATGTCCAACGAATTCCAATCTCATAAGTTTCCCAATCTTATTAATTATTGGGTTAGATTCTGGCTAGAGATGTTGTTAGGCATTATTGTGAAAGAACTATTTGATTTACAACCTCCTGCAATATTTCATATACAATCTATTGCATCGTTGCATTTGATATATCATTCATTGCATCAATTGATATCTATTGCAGTGGTTTCATTATGATATAATCTCCATCGTAATGTTTGTGCAATCATTTCATCATTTTAGGTATAGTATCCATCTGATGGTTCTCCATCACATTTTGGCTATACCATTCTCTAACAATCTACCCCTCGTTGGATGCAGAGAATCCGTTGGTTCCAGGGGATTACCTTTGATGGAAAAACCAAAATTTTTAAATTTGTATTGGATGATTTACATAGTGCATTGGTCTACATCTTGTTGACAACACCCACAGTTTCCAACATTAAAATTTACAAACTCCGATGGTTTTTGAGGAGGATAATTAGGAATAATAATAACACCGGAGTTAGGAACAACAAATTGAGGAACAAAAAAATAGTTATATAATATAAGGAAACATTGATAACAAAAATGCATGTTAAGAAAAAGGTGAAGGTAGTTCCAAGTAGCTTCCAATTCATGAGGATTAGAAATTACCAAAATATGGAAGTATTATCTTCTATTCTTATTATGGGCATACTGATTTATTCATTGAATATGCCAACTGAATGTAAGTACATGTAGATGTCAAAACAATGTAATCCATGGTAGCATCTGCAGAAGTGAAGAAGACGAGATGTCAAATGGCTCATCATCAGTAGAACGTAATTGGACATTAATTAAACCATCATCAATTAACTTCTCAATAGGATTTTGATGAGCCTCATTAATTAAAATCTTATATACATTTATCTAATTGGCAATCTAGTTAACCCAATGTAAAAATGTAGGGTGTTGTCATGGAAGATCCAGATTACCAAAAATGGTCGTTACTATTTTTGTGTGATGATAGAGCATGGAAATAGATCAAAAATTTATGTTTGAAGGTGTAATTCTAAGTGGGTAAATCCAGTCACTCATAATCTCCCGTCAAGACTATTGTACAACAGGTTAATATATACCGAACCCTCCGTGGACATCATAATTTTTGCTATTTAAATCAACACCAGAAACTAATATTTATTAAATGTTGATTTGGTTATTAGGATTTTAATTTTAATTATAATATGTAAAACGAATATATACACATTCATAATCCATTTAACTTTATTTTAAAAATAATTACCAATCATGACTATAAGGGAGTTTCCTAAAGAGGCTAATACCACGCCTTCCACTCTAAGATTCTATATGAGTTGAAGCTCAACTAACTCTGGATAGGAGTTTACATCTCAGATCCATAATTTTTGTGTTGAAATGGATGGAATTTGTATATTGGAAATTATTGACCAATCTAACGGTCATTTCAACACTCGATGAAAGCACTTTTGGTCGCATTTTGTTGCGGAACAGTGCTAGCTAAGATATGTAGGAGACAATTGCCTCCTTCGCACGAATATGTATTACAACATGCAATATTGCAACTTAGTCACGATATATAATTGTCATAGATACATCGAACTAATTTTCATAAACCATAACTTTTACAACCTCAGTTCAAAGTTTCCTTCAATTTTATAGAAATCATACTTCAATAATTCATTTTCAAATTTAGCTTCGTGCCTTACGAATTATAATGCCTCAGGACACTACTCTAGAACTCATAGGAGCATAACCTAAAAACTCATCTATATCTTATAGAGGTAGATTGGTCCATATGCCAAAATGTTTGAACTTAGAGCTCCGATATCATTTGTCACATACCTCCTTGGTACAATACAATAATTTCCTTCAATGCTCTACCAGATCCATGATTTAGACTGTTAGTTTCAATTAATATACTTACATTCTAGATAATCCCTCAAGCATAAATTATAACTTGGAGAACAAAATCGATCATGGAATTCAATCAAAACGATTTGAGCATCCAGACTTCATTTCTATGAGGACTCAATGCCAAAATTAATGGAATGTTACCATGAATACACTGTAACTAGAATAGCCATAAATCATGATCATAGTCCTATTGGCATAGTCGAAAATATTATAGACATATAACTTATGCAATATGAATAATTAGCTAAACAATGCCTCTACGAATTCATTTCACCTCGTTATGTGTAATACATATCATAAACAACCTGAACCAAGGACTATACAATTTCACCTCTTAAATCATAATCACTCATTATAAATAGTTGTCTCATGCATAGTTAATTGCCATTATTCCATAATCTCAAAGCAAGGATTAGTCATGCATCTTACACTAAAAAATTCTACAACATCAACAGTAACACGATAACATCATGAAATCATACTCATAAGTTTAAAGATATGACAAAAAAATGTGTAAAGGGGCCACATACAGTACATCCCAAGAAATTGAAGTAAACTAGCTTAGTTGAAGAAAGTCACATGGAAAAACTGAGCACCGCCACCCCACCTATAATTTTCTTCCACGAGTTCACCCCCAAGTCGAGAGTTCCTGCCATGGATCAACTTCTTCATTTTTATCGCTTCAATGGGTATTTAATACCCTCTTTCATGATATGGTTTCCATTAGCGGCATACCACTTTTATGGATTCTTTTTATCCATTTGCCTAGGCTTTTCCAAGAAAATCTGGCCTTTATCTCTCGTGAGGCATTTTCTCATAAAATATTTCTTTATTTCCTATAAGGATTTTATGTTTTTCCTTAACTTAACATCTTTTTCCATCTAAGCAACTTAATGGATATTTATCTCGAAATCCATGAAGCTTACCTAGATTTGGATCTATTATCTTATCAAGAAAGAATTATCCATTTCGATTCACCAATGGGATTTGGAAAGAATCTCATCTCTTGATGTCTCGCTTTTCCAAGTGATTAAATTATTTTATTTAATAATAAGGTATTTACTTACATTGTTACATATGATACTTATATTTTCTTAGCTTAGGTCAATAGAGTGTTACATACAACTAATGGGTGTTACAACATCCATGTCTCTCTAGCCCACTCTATTCCCCCTTTCATCTCACTCTCTTTCTTAAATATGATCCAATTGTATTGTATTTAAGAAAGTATCTAAATTATAATAAAAAAAACATAATTGGTTGTAAAACATTAAACCTGTATTTTTGATCAATCATGTTAAAGAAAATACAATCACAAAAAACCTAAGAGAATTATGCACTATCTTTCTTCTATCATTGTTAATCACTTTTCTTTCTCACTTAGCTTGGATCATTGGTTAAGATGCATCTATCTTTATAATATTATTTACATTCTATAAATTTGACATATGTATATATTAAAGTATTCTCAATTTTTAATATATTAAAGCCTCTATTTAATCTCTATGGGAATATCATTAGTAGTCGTGAGAATGGAGTGTTTAGATATACCTCAAAAGTAATTATAACCTTTTTTCTCCTAAATTCAATTAAAAAATGTTATAAAATTAAATTAAAATAAAATATTGGTAAAATATTTTGATCTTTAAAAAAGTTATGGTTTTTGGGCATGTGGTATTGATAAGTAAAATATTTTGATTTTTAAAAAAGTTGTGGTTTTTATGCATGTGGTATTGATAATCCATGGTCTTGGCCAATGGTATTGTAAGAGAAGAATTAAAAGCCTAGATACATAACATAATTTCAAAAGTCTAGAGGACCCATGATATTGATAAACCATGGTAGTAGCCCATGGTATTATAATTTTATTCCCTTTTCTCCCTCCATGGTATTCGCCGATGGTATTGTAAGAGAAGAATTAAAAGCCTAGATCCATAACATAATTTCAAAAGTCCAGACAACCCGTGATATTGATAAACCATGGTAGTAGCCCATGGTATTATAATTTTATTCCCTCCTCTCCCTCTCTGTTTTTCTCTTGTGGGTATTGACTCATGGTATTGTAAAAAGCCTACTTAGAAGTTAATAGTATCCATGGTAAATATTCATCCGTAAAAATCTTGTGATATTGTAAATATTAAGTTTTTATCCGCTTATTAATTAAATTTATAGATGGAACATATCTATATTAATTATCGATACATTTGCACTATCCGACTCAAAAAGTGAATTGGGCGAGGACAAATATTACATAAAATATAATATTACAATATTATATGTTACCAAATATTTAAAACTACCTTGACCCAATAAATAGTGGCGAGTGGTGGGAGAAAATACTAATTGATTTGAAAATAAAACTACTTGTATTTGTTGTGCAAGGTATTCATTTCCATAAAATTATATGTGCAAATTGTTGTACATGTCTTGCAATCAAAACAAAATATTTTTTGTAAATTTCTGAGTCTTATGTGTGAAGGAGTATCATTTCCTTTCACTGTTTAGCATATTAAATCTAAAAAACACAACAGGATAAAATCACATAATATAACATAGTAGCTGATGAGGTAGTTCACCCCTCCAAGGCTACATCTGTCGAGTCCAAGACCCCCAAATGGGCATGTCCTTGCTCTTATTAGATGCTCATATTGGTTATACAGTGACAAGCAAGCCTAACCAAGCAAAAAAAGCTATGGAAATGAGTTCAGAACACATAAAACAATATATATTGGCTTCGATTTCACCTCCAATGGTTAACCATAGCTTAATAAAGCTCCAACACTCCCTAGGCCCTGATGGCTCTTCAAACTTCTCTACTGAAAAAGTACCTGAAGATCAGCTCTATTGACTCTACAACCTATACCATTGGCTTTGGAATGGTTGGAATACTCAAGATCAAAAAATAAATTTGCTCCAAAAGGTTTTGTCTAATGAAAGTTATGACCAACTGAATTTTTGTCCAAGTTGGCCTAAGGAAACTCCACCAAATCCGGAAACTGGAGTTAACTAGAGTTAATTTTGGCAATTTAGTGCTAAATTTGGAGTTCCACCAGGCTTGACCACCAAGCTAACTGTAACTGTCAGTGGAGTCTGCACACATGTGACAGGTGTTCTGGGCAGATAAGGTTGACAGTTTGGTTATCATAACCATCAGCAATAACCACGACATATGAAAGCATGGACCAGGTTGTTAACAAACTATCGGTAGGTTGTTGACATAACTTCCGGCATATACTCCACGCTTGTGACCATGCTTCCCAGGACCGCTCGCAGTTTGGACCACCGACGGTCTATCCCCAAATCGGAAATTGTAACTATTGAAATATAAACAGCGACCAATGTTTGTTAATAGCCAAAGCATAGCGTAGACAATCAAGCTTGTAGGTTTGCCCGTGGGAGGTCATGACTTTGACCCCACTCGACCCATAAATTTTTACAAATGCCAATTCAAAGCCACGTGGTGGCCTCTGGGCTTGCCACGTGTTAGCCTCTGATTGGTCCAACCAAATAAAATATTTGAGCGAATATTTTGGAGAATATTTAAGGGAATATTCCCAAGAATATTTTTTCAGAATATTCTTTTTCTGTAATTTTTACAAAATTCAAAAATTTCCAGTTTACTGGTGATTTTTTAAATGCGATAACTCCTCCATACAATGTCAGTTTTTTGAACCGTTCACGACGCCAGAATCAAGATGACGAGATCTATACGGTCGTTCTGGTTTTAACCAATTCTGAGCAGTTCCAATTTTGAGCATTTTATTCTCTTACAACATGATCACCTGATCACACCTCCCAAATGGAAAGTTTTTGGACCCCAAAATCCTTCAATTACTTGTTAAGAAGAAAATGGCTTCTTCAGCTTCTCTGCACTATTCCAATGGCTTCAAAAGGCCCAAATTGGCCTAGGTAGACTCTTGCTTCACTCTCTTAAGTTGAAAATTTCATATTCTGTTTATTTAATGAATTTCTCCTAGGGAGATTTTGGAGCTCACCGCTACCAGGGGTTGGAGGCTATTACAGGAGCTACCAGTACTTATTTTCAGCAAACAAACAATTGTTGGAGACTTCCAAAGGCCAATATGATGAAGGGAAGTTTCAGGCAGGCCAGAGCCAACTGTGGAGGAAGACCTAGATCGGCGATGCAGTGCTTGTTTTGAGGAAATGAACAGTCATTTGTTGATGTCAAATAAGTTTTGGAGACAATAGCAGAGGTTTTAGAGACAGTTGAAGAATCTTGAAGGAGTTAGTGCCTTCAAGAATATTAGAGAAGCTTAGTGCACCTACTGAAGGAATCAAGTCCAAGGGAGCTTAGATATGATTGCACTATGAGGACATCCATGACAGGGATATAGATGGTTTTCTAAGCCCATTGGTTCAATTCAGTAACCTTTGGAGTTGAGTGTGGAACTTGTAAAAGAATTCAAGCCATAATCCCAAAAAGCAAGTCAAATTGACAAGAGTTCAGGAAGACGTAATCCATGACATCGGGGTGAGCTCCTTATTAAATTTTTTGTTATGTGTGATGTTTATTTGTTGCATTTTATGTCTGATATATGTGTTTAATATCAGAAGAAACAAATCATCTTAAAGTACATGAATAGTTGAAAACAAACTAACACATACACCTGTTTGATGTACATAATTCCGCAATTGTCAACATAAGCTAGATCATGTTTGTTTAAGCTTTGGAGTGAGAGGTTCTTGTAATCATGACAAGATGTTCTAACCCTCATTTCATATCACTAATTAAAATGTAATATTATTAAATTGATTTTATAGTTGATTTTGTTTACTTCCGAATTACAAATATAAAGAAAAATTGCATGAAGAAGTGGGACCCTTAAGGGGAAATATTGGGTAAAATGTAATATTATAGTATCATATTTTATCCAATATAACTTAATAAAAAGTGGATGGAGGTAGGCAAAAATATTAGATAAGCTGTAATAATTACATTTTCCCTAATATTTGCCCACCTCCCCAGACAAATGTCTAGTACAAACATATCCATATTTTTTTTTACCTACATGGATTCAATACTGTCATTTTCTACAACTAATTATGTATCTAAATATAACATCAAAGCTAGTTTAATTCCCTTAAATAGAGTATATTCGAGAGGAACTCTATGAGTCAATACCATGGATTTCTAAAACCATGAGCCAATACCATTAGCCATTTTTATAGGGATATTTTTTTATTTTTTATACTTTGTTATTTTAATTTTATTTTCACCGAGTTACAATATTTACATTACATATCCCTCATACAAAAAATATATTTTTTTAAATTACTTTATCTCATTATATAAAATTTGATGTAAAATAATAGTGAAAATTCAAATATTTAAAAATCACTTACATTGATTTTTAAAGTAATATTATTAATTTTAGTGTATATAGGGTAGCATTTGTAATAATTTTCTCCTATAATTAAAAATTGAAATATCAAATGCGACACAAAATTTATAAATGCAAACCTTGCATATTGCAAATTTCCAATAAATATCAAATGTAAGACAATATTTATAAATGAACCACACTCAGTGGTTCAAAACGGGTCTATAAGAATAAATCTTATGTGATTTTTTCCAAAAATATTGTTAATAATGTTATGGATCACAGAAATCTTAGCTCAAACATTTATAAAAGTAAACCTTGCATATTGCAAATCTATTGAATTCTAGCCCCAAACTCTTCAGATTAAAAATTAAATGTTTGTTTTGCTTTTTAATGAATTACCTGTCAAGTCAACGAAGGTGAAAAACAATGTGGTAAAACCGGAAACTCGTTAAAAATAATATTTTAAAAATTGCATAAACAATTCCACACTCACATGAATTAAATAAATATCTAAATTTGGTTCGACTGGTTTATTTATGGTTGATCCTCTCACTAAGAGAATTATAATCGGACGATAAGACTGATCCATCAATATAGTTCTCATGGATTTCACCAGAGTGAGAATCCAAATCCCCACGTATCTCTTGCAGTTTTTCCTTTCCTCCAACTAAAAAATCTTCGATCTTCTCACTGTTTCCAAAAGAACCAGGCATAGGACTATCTAGCTCCTCGTGAAAGTGTGGCAAATAACCCTATTTTTCCTTCGAAGGACGTCTTATAAGCTGCTTTCAAGTATCACCAGGATTTGATGTAATGACCTCCTGCGTATTTTCCTTGCTATATTCAGCTGTGTCTAATCATTTTGGGTTACGTGGCCTGATATGAGTATAACCTACCATGGACTAAGAGCCCTGCATCGGTTCTTTTCCATTTGTTAGAATCATGCATCCGTCTGGACATTTTCTCCTCGAATACAAAGCGTGGCTGGTTGTTGTCAATACCATGGACATGTTTAATCACCGAGTTTACTTCTTGCTCGCTGCACCGCCCTTTATGATCCAAAACTCGCCATACAAAGTTTTTAGATGGTTGCCCTTTTTGTAATGCCTCCACTATCGTTCTTCGTCGACGTTGTCATCTCTGAATTGTTTTCCTTCCTTCCTTGGAGTCTGCCGAGCAATTGTGACACAAAGGTAAAAATGTAAGGGAGAGAAGAGGGGAGAGAGTATGATGGATAGGGAGTGAAAGAAAGAGAGAGTTGCAAAGTGAGAGCGAGTAATTAAAAGAGATAAGTGGCGGCAGAAAGTGAAAAAATAAGAGAGAGATGTGAAGAGGGAAGGATGAGCGAGAGAGAGAGAGTAAGAGGGGGTTGTTGTTAAATATGCACATAGGAAGTGAGTGATTGATAGATAAAGAGAGGAATGGACAGTGAAGATGTGAGTGATTGATAGATAAAGAGAGGAATGGACAGGGAAGAAGGGGGAGAGATGGGGAGAAAGATATAGGGGAAATAAGGAGAGAGTTAGTGCTAGAGAAATAAAAAATTCAGGGATAGTGGAGGGAGATAGTGAGGGAGGTGGAGAAAGGGAAAAAGAGTAGGATAGTGTTAATAAGAGTTAGGAATGTTACTCTTAAAAGCACATGCATGATATTAAAATAAACACTCTCATAAGAATGTATGCACTATTTTCTCAATAATATGTTCACATTGTTTCTAGTGGTTCTCTAAACAATTCTCATGTTTCCCACTCACTCAAAATCCAAACAATAATGAAAAATGTATAAAAAAATAATGGAAACAAAAACTTAATCATAGTGTAGGTTTATGTCATCTTATGTATTTGGAAAGCATTATTTTGTTTTTCTATGTAATTGGAAGACATATTTTATGATGAGAAGGAAATGTTTATCTTTTTATATTATTAGAAATCAAATTTTATCAATTTTTTTATAATTGCTAAAAAAATTTATCCGACCATGTAATTCGAAGAAAGTTATTATCTCATTTATGTAATTGGAAGACAGTTATTATCTCCTTGTTTAAATGGAAAGAAGGATTTTCTTTTTCCAAATCCCTATTGAAAAAAGATAGTGGATAACGAAAGAAACTCATGGGAAAGGCCATTGATGAGAAAAGGAAACCGTACATAAAAGAATCCCGAATTCTTTTTAGCAAAGTATAATTACGATTTTATACTAATGGATGAACCTCCCATGACTAGTTTATTAAGACAAGTTTTTATTCATGATTGTATGATGACGGATATGCTTTGATTATACTATTATGGAATTAGATATGTTACTGATGCACAACATAATGATGAAAAAGTTCATCTCATGCAACCTTTTATTTGATAGTTGTAATTTTATAAACTACCTATGACTTTATCTAATCTCTTTCCAAAAATTTAATTCCATAATGGATAGGTCGGAAGTGCTATAATATATGTCCATCATCCCCACCTAGATTGAATAGTGTGTTTCAAAGAACTCATTTAGTGGATAAAAATGGTCTTGCATCATTTGAAGTTTTTTTTAAACTTATTTGTTATTAATGACATAAAATTAAAGGTTTTAACTATGTACATAAATTATTTGCATATAAAATTTTAAAATAGAAAAATATATAATAGTGAGAATATCAAAACAAATCTATTGAGATTTTCTTCTAGATCTCAAAACCAAGAAATACCAGTTTAATTTTTCATTATATTCCTTTCAATGTTACAATATATATATAATTTTTCATTATATTCTTTTCAATGTTACAATACATATAAATACATACTTAAGCATTCATAAACCCCAATCTATTAACCGTGGATTACAACATAATCACAGTTCCTTGACAAAATCCTCAAATACCATGGAAAGAAACCATAGTGCCCAAAAAAATCCATGCACAAAGAGACGGCGCATCAAAAAAAATATAACACACCCAACAAAAACTATTAAACAATATCTTGACCCATTTTTTTTAATGTGAATACCAATATTTTTCTCTTTATGACCGTCAAAGAGATTTATTCTTGTTAGAATAATTATAAAAGTTAAACTAATTTAAAAATCATAAACAAGCAGTCATATTATTAGAACACTTCAAGATTATTTAAATTTACGTGGGAAGAAAAATCGTTCTCGACGATATAATGCAGTTTATTATGTGTTCACGCAATCTACTTTTAACCAGATAAAAAATGAACATTGTTTGCTTAAAAAAATATCTAATGACATTAAATGCACTCTAGGTTTTGAAAGTATCTTATTAGGTGAAATAACCTTGAGACATTTTGCTAAACAAATGTGTGGGCCTCCACTCGTACAAAATTAACTAAAGTAATTAGGGGACTAACACAAAATAAATTAACTAAAGTAATTAGGGGACTAACACAAAATTTCAATTTCTAGAATGAGAAAGGTAAGCCTTATTTCAACCATAAAAAAAATTACGGAAATTAAGAATGGATTATTGTAATTATGCAGTAAGGTGTTTTTCTTAGAACTTTTCTCCAATGCCACTCTGTAATGGTTTGCATCATTGATTTTGGTGTTAGCCGATAGAGATATATGATTCATTAAATTATAGATACACGTGTTAAGTGGAGATAGGCAATGTCACTTTCTACTGGTTCATGATTTTGGTGCTAAATAGAGATAAGTCCGACGATTTATTAAACGGTTTGAAAGAGAGTACGGGAAAAAAAGCCTTTCATATGGGTATTGAAGAACGAGGAGCTGTGCACAGTCGGTATGGAAATTGCAGGACGATTAGCTGAGCAGGGTCGATATGGTTATTAAAGGACGACGAGCTGTCATAAGCCGAGAGTGGCATAGGAATGGAGCACAATCATGGCGTCTCTCATAGGCCTAGTTTGCATGATCGTATGGATACTTGGGTTCGTAGTTATATTAACTCATAGACTACTTTTATACGATGCGTACTGCATTAGAAAATTAGTACTATATGTTCTTGGGTGAAGAATCAATGTTATATATTCCGAAGGTTGTGGTATCTTTTGCTATGTTACAGGATGTTCGTCAGATTTATATGCGTAGGCGTTATGCGCATTGCAATTTTGGCAGAGGTTGCTATCGATGGCAGCTCTGTGAAGTTGGCTTTCGGAAAACATGGACTCGCTTATTAAGTCTGCTCAATTTTATTTAGGAAAATATCTATTTAACAATAAGATTTCAATTTTTTTTTTTTTTTTCAAGTGATTAGTGACACACTGTTACAGGCCAACCAAGGTTTTAGGGATTTGATATTATTCATATTCTAATTAGTTCATATTTTAATTATATAGGTGGATTAATATATGACAAAATTTTAGGTAGCAAAATGATCAAATTACAATATTATGTGTTATTTTTTTTTTTCTCAAATTAAATCTGACCCACAATTTTTTTATATATAGATAATCAAGTAAGTATGTACATTGTTAAGATATTTTTCATGTTACAATATTTTATTTCTTCATTATATTCCTGTCATTTGTCAATTACATAATATTTAAATAAGCAATAATTTAAATATATTAATATATAAATACTTTTAAAATTTATTATTAAAAACAAATTAACCATTTTCGTATTTATCCCGGTAACATTTGTAATAATTTTATCCTATAATTAAAAAAAGAAATATCAAATGCGAGACAACATTTATAAACTTAAGCCTTGCATATTGCAAATTTCGAATTTATGTACTTGCACAATTACCTATCGTATCGACTGAATTCTAGCCCCAAACTCTTCATATTAAAAATTAAATGTTTGTTGTACTTTTAATGAAGTACCTGTCAACGAAGGTAAAAAACAATGTGGTAGAAACGGAAATTGGTTAAGAAAATATAAAAAAATTGCATAAACAGTCCGACACCCACATATTAAATAAATATCTAAATCTAGTTCGAGTGGTTTACGTATGGCTGATCCTCTGATCCAGTCTTCCGCTGCGAGGATTCCACATCCTCTGGACCATCTACAAAGTCTTCTTCATAAATGTCAGCACCCCACAATGTCAATTTCTTCCTCTCACGAAGAGAATTATGATCCGACGATAAGACTGGTTCATCAATATCGTTCTCATGGATTTCACCGGAATGAGAATCCAAATCCCCACGGATCTCTTGCAGTTTTTCCTTTCCTCCAACTAAAAAATCTTCGATCTTCTCACTGTTTCCAAAAGAACCAGACATAGGACTATCTAGTTCCTCGTGAAACTGTGGCAGATAACTGTATTTTTCCTTGGAAGGACGGCTTATAAGCTGCTTACCTGTATCGCCAGGATTTGATATAATTACTTGCTGTCTATTTTCATTGCTATATTGGGCTCTCTGTCTAATAATTTTGGGTTCCGCGGCCTGATATGAGTATAACCCACCATCGACTAAAAGCCCTACATCGGTTCTTTTCCATTTGTTAGAATCGTGCATCCGTCCAGGCATTTTCTCCTCAAATACAAAGCGTGGCTGGTTGTTGTCAACACCATAGACATGTTTAATGACCGAGTTTACTTCTTGCTCGCTGTACTGCCCTTTATGATCCAAAACTCGGCGTGCAAAGTTTTTATATGGTTGCCCTTTCTGTAATGCCTCCACTATCGTTCTTCGTCGCCGTTCGTCATCTCTGATTAAAGTGAATTCCTCCTTTCTTGGTGGCTCTTCATGCGATCTATTGAATTGTTTTCCTTCCTTCCTTGGAGTCTGCCGAGCAGACTCATCTCTGCTTGCATTACCGCTCACTTCGGCACGTGGAGCAGACTTGCATTCTTGGTGTCTCCCTGTAGACTTACATTCTTCGCTCCTTCCTGCTTTATAAGAGTCTTCTCTACTTGCCATTGTTCTCTCTGGCGCAAAGTGCTTATGAGTTGGAACAGAGAGGTCAAAGATGAAGATATAGCGAAGATAGATTGTTCACGCCGAAGAAGAAACTCGCGCTCAGAGGTAATGAAACTCTATGCCATCATATATATATATGTCTCATGCTTTTTGGATGACCGACTTATCTTTTCAATCATTCACGGTTGAAAATTTTAAATTTTTTTCAATTTTTTTTATGACCCACTTATCTTAAGTCGGTATTTTAAACGAACAAAAAAGGGGTCGATAAATCCAAAACGGATGTCAAAAATGTTGAACTCATCGTTTACGGAATAATGGTAAAACAAAATAAAATATTTAGAATGGATGGGATGGGTTAATGTTAAGTTATTTCTTGATGTGAAGGTCACTCGTTGGAAGTTCTATGGGTAAAAATCGAGTCATTTAAGGGCTCTTGTTAGACCATTTGACAAACTAAAGAAAAATGATTGTTAAGTGAAAAAATACAAAGTGAAGTAAAATAATGGATTTTCATAAGTAACAATATAAATATGGAAAATGATGATATTAATTGAGGAGGGAGAAAGAGCAAGAAAAAGTGGAGAAATGGGCAAATATATGGTTTGCATATTAATCCCCTCTCCATGGTTATCCTCACTCCTACCCTCATGATGGTAGAGGTGAAAAAGGGAGTTAATATCAAAACCATATATAAGATATGGTTCACATATTATTTTTTTTATCATCATTTTCTCTTTATTCTTTCTTGTTTTTAAAAATTATTTATTGCATTTTTTTTCTAAATTAAAATCTTTGTTATCATGCTTTTTCAAGCTTTACAATGTATAAGTTTATTTAATTTTCATTTTATAAATAAATTGAAGAACACCGCATTTAGGACTTGGTTTTATACTTTTTATTCATGATGGTAACCATAATCAAGGTCATGGGTTCAATTATTCCATAATTCTAAAAGAGTGGTGTTATAGAACCACTTTTGATTCAAGTGAAAGTTATTGTCAATTGCACATTAGTTGGATTTGAAAGCTACTATTTTGTCATTTTTAATTTTGAGGATTTATTTTCTTTATTTTTTCTTAATGGCTTTTTTTCTTTTCTTCTTCTCGGCAAATTTTGGCTTCCAATTAGTATGTTTATCCTATACTTCTAATTAAAGAAGACCTCCATAGGTTTTTGTTTTTTTTTTTTTCAGTTGCATGACGCTTTGTGATTCATCATGAATTAGTTCCTTGGATACTCCATGTTTAATATCTTCTAGTTCTATTATTGACTTCATACTACCATTCTTTTTATTTTCTCTTCGAATTGTGGATGAGCTAATGAAAATATTTCAAATATAAATGAATTATTTTTTAGGGCTAGCTTGAATGATTATTTATAAATAAATGGGTGAATTATATGATTCCCTTCATGGAATAATGTTGGATTCCAAAAAAATATCGCAAGCATGACGAATTTTCAAGACCATGAATTTCTTTAATCTAGATGCAAGTTGTTGGAAACATCGCCAATGGTTGTTCTAGATGAAAGTTCCATTAATAATGTTGAGATTGATTACCTAATTTAAAATCATAAGATTTTGAAATAGGCTACTTTTTTCTTAAAATTTTATAATATTTTACTTTTTCTTTGGGAGCTTTTTAATGACATTGAATTCTCACTCATGGATCGAAGGAGAGTCTTCAAGGAGGACATTGAGCTAACTTACGGTTTTGAAAATGTGTGTTTTAGACCTATGAAATATATACACATATAAATTTAAAAGGACGCAAGTTAACAAAGAGCCTATGAGTTGAAGATTGAGTGCAAAAACTATTTAGGTTATGAACACATCTAAAACTATAACTCCTTATTAACTCCAAAATATGGCAAGACCCCCCTACTTGTCCCTATGCATCAATAGCCATGTTCTGTAAATCACTTACCCATTTTGAGTCTATCACTTCTATGGATTCGCCTAAGCATCTGTTTCTTGAATCATCATAAAATTTGGTTTATCATAGAGCCACTTCATTTTAAGGAGCCTTTGCCTGGAAGATGAATTTCTCTTCAACATTGTTGAAGACAAGTCAACAACCAGTTTTTGGGGTAAATTGTAAACTTTTTAGATGACCAAGTCTTTAAACAAAAAAGTATATTTAAAGAGGAAGTTCTATAGCATTCATATGAAGGAGAGCACTAAAATGGTAGAACACTTAAATGTATTTAATACATTTATTTACCAGTTGCCTGATATTGAGGTCAAATGTGAAGAAAAAGATAAAGACACTAGTTTGTTTTGCTCCTTCCGTGAGTCTTTAGATCACTTTGTGGCTTCTATCATTTTGAGCTAACCAAATCTTTAGAATTTGATTCTATTGAGGGAGCTCTATTATCTGGATAAGTATGGAGGAAGTATAGCATTGAAACATCCATGGCATAAGCTATGGTAGCCAAACGCCTGTCCAAGGAGAGAGGAGAGGAAGCAAGAAGTTATTCCAGATAAAAGTCAAGATGCAAGAAGTGTAAATCCAAATGTTAGCACCGCAACAAAAAATAGCATCTCAAGTGTTATGCGAGATTTACGATTGCAGAAAAAAGTATCTCCCCTAGGTTTGGTGGCTAACTTGGAACAACAAAAAGGAAAAGGGCCCACTGTTTTCCATAAGGTAAGTAGATGAAGGGATGAAACCTACTTGGAATCTATCGTATGTTTCACTCCTTTGGATTGAATGCTCCAATCCTAACTCCAGCTACCAAAATCAGAACCTGCACAATTATACAACAAGAGACAAGAAACTGTGAGATCTATCTAGCATCATCTATCTACTTTATTCAATAGATCAACATGGTATTGAAATACATGAAATAACAAAATCACATAGAGGAAAACAAATAACTCTTTGTATTGATATAATTGGAGTGATTTACAACCATAAATAGGTGTCGATCTTGTATAAGAGCTCCTTCAAGTTGCTGACTTGTACTTCCTTTGTCACAAAGTGTACCTGCAATCACCCTAAATGCATGAAAGGATAACTATCACAACATCAAAATAGGGATAGAATCACTCTCCAAGTGCCAACCCCTTATATATGGAAGGTTGTAAATATATAGAGGAGTGAGGTAAGTTGGGATTTCTTATCCTTTTTCCAAATATTAGGATTGAGATCCACTCATGATGGGAGGATGATATATAAGGATAAGGGATGGAAACTCGAAGGTAGGATATGATAGGGTTCAAAAGTTTTATTTGAGGTAAATGGTTACAACAGATCCTGGAATTTTCTATAAATGAAGGCTTTGGGATTCTCTCTCTTTTTCCCAAATTTCTAGAACCAACTTGTAGGTGATCAATGCATTACATAGTGGAGCAACCTGTAGGTGATCAGCACATGCGAGAGTGGAGAAACCTGTAGGTGATCAAAGCATGCCACAATGGAGAAACCTGTAGGTCAACATAATCCAACAAGAGGCCAGGGAGTGTTGGTCCTAAAACTGGCTCAAATGATGAAGTTTAGGGGAAAAATCCATGGGGAACGAGACAATCATGCATAAGGCTTTGTGCCATGATGATGTAAAGGGGGAATAGGATGTGAATGATCCAGTTGAGAGGCTGATTGGTTAGATGAGAGAAAATAACTTATAAGAGAGTGACCCCTACAGCACAAAGTCAGAGATGATCACTGATAAATAAAGTGGTTTACCTTTTGATAAGTCGAGATCAAGAACAACCAGTGAGATTGTCTTCCATTACAATACATTTACATCATGAAATCCTTTTATTGAGGGAGGCATACCCATAATCAACACGTAAGCTAGCATGACATGTATAATGATCAAAAGACATGTTGATTGGGGATTGATGGTGGACCCATGACTAGATTATTCTCATTATGATCATAGCCATCATACATAGTGATCTTGTATAACCCTGAAATCGCAGCCTGGATGGCAAAACTAGATTCAAATTCTTCTACCTTATTCACATGACCAACCAACATATGAGTCTAACCATGTGAATCAATGAGATGAAGTTGAACATGTTAGGTACCATTTGATTACCTATCAATGATGTAAGCCATTAACAGATGCGAGAGAAACTACCAATGATGTTAATGTCTCTCAAGGTACTCAAGATACAATCCGTATGGTTTGAATAAATGAGTTGATGTTGAACACCACATAAAATCTTTTAGTCGAAGGCCAATGATGTAAATCTTTCACCGAGATTAAGGACACTTTCCATTGATGTATTCGAGCACCAAGGTACCAAATGGTTTCTAAGTCAACTTCTTGGATAATGTGTTGATGTCGACAGGAAGCAACCCGTCACAAGAGGGCCTTGATGTATCCCCCATCAATGACACATAATGGGTATCATGATTGAGGCAAAGTGATTTTGATATGGAACTAGATTAGGAAAGGAAAACAAGGAATGAAGGCTTACTAAGTATTGCAACAATTATAAGTTGAATGACTTATCTTCAACACACCAACAACACTGAAATGGAGTTGGAAGCGTTGACTTAAAACTGAAATGGAGCGTCTGTAAAGGTACGATGAACCAAAAGACAAGCACATTACCCAACCTGATAGCCACAAAGATGAAGTGGAAGAGTTTCGTGTTCAAGTGTGACTTATTGCCATTAACAAATGGAGTGCCCTATTTTCTCAATTTCCCCAACCATACTAGTCAGTACCTCTTTGTTTTTTAACAAGATTGAGGAGGATAACTTATGCTTGATCTCTAAGTCCATCCTTCGAATGAATCCCTCTGAGAATATTTAATGAACCCAAAGAAGAAGTGGTTTGGTCCCATCATGATCAATGAGTCCATCGTTGTTTGATGTTTTAACAAGTACAGCGAGGGCGAACACTCGACTTATTTTTCTTGCTTATTTAGTTTGAAAAAGAGGTGAAAAAGAAGACTCTAGATGTTCCTTTTCATAAGTAGTCCCTTAGGTTCGAAAAGGAAGAAAAAAATACCCAAGAAAACCTCTTAGCCATGTTCAACTAAGGTACTCCTTTTTCGTAGTTAGTCTATCTTAGTCTGGAAAAGGGTTAAAATTATACTGAGTAGATTCCTTTTCATTTAATTTTTTGATTTCTAAAAGACAAGTGTTCGACAAGATTTTCATGTTCTGGAAGTCTAGAAAGAGATAAAAGAGGACTCCAAGGGGTTCCATTTTCGTAGGTTTAAAGAGCCTGAGAAAGAGATAAAAATGTACTCTTCGATCAAAATAACATGTATACAGCAAAATAAAATTTGTTAAGAGATCTCAACATGCTCAGAACAACACTTAAAGGATTAAACATACATATTTCATAGTAAAAATGAATCGTGACTAGGTCAAAACATCAAATATGAATAAAATAATGAAAAATATGACCATGTATACTCAAAAATGATTGTTCATCTTGACCATTTCACATTATCCTCAATAGTGACAGTTCTAAGTGCTTTTTCCTGTAA
The DNA here is from genome assembly GCA_000404065.3 of Pinus taeda. Classification (NCBI taxonomy): domain Eukaryota; kingdom Viridiplantae; phylum Streptophyta; class Pinopsida; order Pinales; family Pinaceae; genus Pinus; species Pinus taeda. The sequence goes on along the minus strand of APFE031729970.1, from coordinate 128,097 downwards.
TCTTTTGTAGCTGATTGCATCCAATCCAGTGGATCATTTCGAGTACCATTGGTTCCAGGTAGGAGCTAAAACCAATCTCTTTCTTTTTGTGGTCCCATTTTATGATTTCATGAAAAGTTTGTGAGTTTTTTTAGGGCCCTGGGGTTCCAAACTTTTTCCCTAGGACCAATGCAGGCCAAAATGACCAAAACGTGAATTGCACCTAAGCCATCATACACAACATGCAGGGGGTGAAACACACAGGTTTTCTCTTCTAGGTGCCTTATGTGCAAATCTAAAGTTTATTCAGTATTTTTTCCTCAAAATTTGTCAAGTTTTTTGAATGAGAAAGATCCTAATGAATCTCTTGTTGATGTCTCAGGGGTTCATCAGCATAAAATGGATTTCATGTGGAGAGAAAGACAACATGAGGAATATGATTTAAATGTAACAAATGATCTTGATACCATCCAAGCATTAAATGAACTATGGATTATAGAAATTCTTCTAGCTTCATGGTATGAGGAAACATATGGAATTGTTGAAATACCTTAATTGATCATGGGATGTTCAAGATTAAGCGTTCAGGTTTGGGGAACACATGCTTGAGATAAAGGTAGAATATATCTACTTTATTACAGGTCCATCCATGAGGGGAGACCCCATGTCTCTCCTAGGCGGGAGAAGTGGTGGGGAGACAGTGAAATATTATATTGCCACTTATTGCAAACCTCGAGCCCAGCCAACAATGGATGGAAATATCAATATAAAAGATGTGACCTAGTTACCTTTGAGAACGATCCTATTCATTATCTCAATATTGGCAAGCAACTTAACATTACATGTGGCAAGTAGATCATACATGCAATATGGGTTGGAGTGTCTTGAACCAACACTCTTCAATGAGTTCTAGTCAATATGAAAGAAAAATTGTCTAAAAAAAAATGGAAAACTAAAGAACTTTGGATATGGTGTGATCTTAGTTTCCTTTGCACTGGAGTGGGTTCCATTACTTCAACCTCATCAGATTACACTCGATACTATCGATCTGAGGGTTCCATGGATGAGGAGGTGGATAGATAATATGTCTCGACATGTAGGGTCGTTGGCAATCAGCTTCTCACCAGATTTCTCTGGATGGTTGCACAAAAATTTTATTATCATCAACGATTATGCTTATCTAGGCATGGATTTTCATGATGACCCTGAGATCATGCTTCCCAAGGGTGAGGAATGGGGTGCTTCAGGAAATAAATTTTGACCTTTTAAGTTTTGAAAGTTTTACAAATTTTTTTGTGTTTATTAATGTTTTCTAGACTAAACTATTGATGTTTCAGGCAGATGTGGGACTAGTTTGATCTATTGGTGCTTCACATCTCTCACGTGAAGAGGAACGATAACAGGAGGAGGAAGTAGAACCAAAACGGGTTGCTGTAGTAGGACGATATATGCTACGGGATCCCGATGCAGCAGATATCCTATCAAAGGTAGAGAACCACATGGAGGAGCTGATACACGGGATTGATGAGACAATGGTCAACCGAATTCCACTGCGACTTTAGCAATACACTATAGGACTGCCTAGTCATATTGGTTGACTACTCCGCAAGATGGCTCGTGCAATATCATTCTATCATGAGCACCTTTGATTTGTCTACTTATATCTTTGCATGTATTTTTTTATATGGGCAATGTATGCCAGATGTGTCTCGGGATTTTTTTTTTTTAACCAAACTCAATATCTATATCTATATATATATTCAATGTTTTTGGGTTTCTATTGTATTTTTAATATGATGTGACGTGAATTGAAAATTAATTACATTCATTTCAAATGTCTATCTAAAACATGATTAGATAAGGCATCTATCAACGTGTTTATATTTCTAGAAATATGTTCATATTGTATGAAATCAAAATGTATTTCTAGAAGGTGAACTCTTAAAACCATGCATAAGTTGGTGCAACTTCTAACTGAATAGACACTAGAAAGTTGTAGTACTACGAGTTGTGAGTCAAGTTTGATGACTAAACAACAGATACCATGTGCAATAGCATTAGACAGTAGCTCGACCACTATGTTATAGTTAGCGATGTTATTGGTGGAGCGACCAATAAAAATCCCTTGCAGACTCACTAACTCACCATTTGGAGCAAAGATATCCCATTCCATGGAAGATAGGTTTCGAGTACTACAACTGGAACCATTAGTAATACACTATAGGACTGCCTAGTCGTATTGGTTGAGTACTCCACAAGATGGCTTGTGCAATATCATTTTATCATGAGCACCTTTGATTTGTCTACTTAGATCTTTGCATGTATTTTTTTATATGGGTTTTGTATGACATATGTGTCTTTTTTGTAAAACCAAACTCTCTCCTCTCTCTCTCTCTCCTCTCTTCTCTCTCTTTCTATATATATATATTATATATAATATATTATATATATATATAATATATCTATAATATATATATATATTCAGTGTTTTTGGGTTTTTATTGTATTTTCAATATGATGTGATGTGAATTGAAAATTAATTACATTTGTTGCAAATGTCTATCTAAAACATGATTAGCTAAGGCATCTATCAATTTGTTTAGATTTCTATAAATATGTTCATATTGTATGAAATCAAAATGTATTTCTAGAAGGTGAACTCTTAAAAGCATGCGTAAATTGGTGGAACTTCTAACTGAATAGACACAAGAAAGTCATAGTACTACAAGTTGTGAGTCAAGTTTGATGACTAAACAACGGATACCATGTGCAATAGCATTAGACAGTAGGTCGACCACTATGTTATACTCAGTGATGTTATTGGTGGAGCGACCAATAAAATTCCCTTGCTAACTCACTAACTTGCCATTTGGAGAAAAGATAGCCCATTCTGTGGAATATAGGTTCTGAGTACTACACTGGCACCATCACCATAACCGATAAGAGTTTAAAGAAATATCGACATCTACAAACCAAACATAAAAGGGAATCAATAGAAACCATGTGCAACTCTAAAAAGATACGCTACAAACACACTCAACACACCTATACACAGTATGTAGATAGTGAAACTACACTTGAGATTAAGCATAATATTTTTTGAGGTACAAGCCATTTCTAGGTTGTGCCAGGGGAATTCCATCAAAATCGACTAACTTGTAGGCCCCTTTTGCAAAGAATCACTTGAAAATGTATGGACCTAATCACATGGGGTGAAACTTTCCTGGAACTAACTTATCAGACTCCTAGTCATATAACAGAACAAGGTTTCACTCCAAGAAGACACGAGGCTTAACACTTTTGTCATATTGCACATTGATGCATCTTTTATGAACTTCATTAGATATATAAACATCGCATCGGGTTTCATCTAAATTAGTTAGATGTAAAAGATGCTCCTCGTCTATGGAAGTCGCAAGAAGAAGTTCGATAGCTAGTTTCAATGATGGATTTCACATTCAATTGGGAGGATAGCTTACAGACCATGTACCAATTGAAAGGGTGTAAATCTAGTAGTAGTCCTGACTGAGCTTTGGTATGCCCACAAAGGAGCATAAAGAACAAAATTATAGTATGATTTGTGGACCCCTACCATGTGTTGAAGCATTGTCTTACTAACTTTGTTAATGACATCAACCTATCCATTAGCCTGAGGATAGTAGGGAGTGGAACTTTCATGGGAAAGTCAGAACTTAATATTTAGTTCGATCATCATATGATTCTAGAAATGCTTTCCATGATTGGTAACTATTGCTTGTGGAAGACAAAACTGCGTGGTGATGTGGTTGAATAATAAGTATGCAACAGTTTCACCTATGTTGTTAAATGTAGGCATCGCCTTGGCCCATTTAGTAAAGTAATCAACTGTGACAATAATATAACCATGCCCCTTGGCTGAGTGAGGTCACATGTCATAAAGTCGATACCCCATTTCACAAAAGAACCAATAGTGATAATGGGATACAACAGAGTGAGTGGAGCATGGGCCTTACAATCATATATCTAGCACGCATGACACTTCTGGACAACAAGGATGAAGTCGTCAGAGAAGGTAGGCTAGATGTAACCATCACATTAAAATTTTCTAGGTGGTAGCATAACCAGTTAATTGTCCATCACATTTCCCTTAGTGGAATTCATTAAGGACTTTCTCGGCCTCCTCAAGTGTGAAAAAGCTTCATAAAATGGTATCGATACCACAATGGTAAAGGGGGTCACAGATAATGATGTAATTTCAGGCCTGGTAATGAATACGTCGATTCTCTGAGTGAGAGGTATTAGACCAGAAAGTCTGGGTTTGGAGATAAATTAAGAAATATCCATACCACAAGTCAAATGACGAGATAAAAACAAATGACTCATCGGGGATAGAATCTTCAGATGTAGATTTTGAATCAGGGGAAGGAAGATCATACATTAGTTCCAGGAAAACCAAGGATTTCTTTGACTTGGATTTGATTAACTCTAGGTTAGGTTCTTGTATAATGACAATCCATTTCGAGTACTTTCCCGCCATCAATTGACGTGACAAAATGTATGTCATAGGGTTTCAATCTTAAATGACCATAAATTTCTCAAGCAAGATGTAATGGTGAAACCTTTGGACGACTTGAACGACCACCAAAGCCAAATTTTCTACGTGGGAATATTGGATATCAGTATTGTTAATATTCTGATTTAGATAATAAATGGGATGTTTAGTCCGTAAATCATCTTCTTTGACCAATACCATTGCTATAGTAGAAATAAGAACAACAGATACAAGAAATAGTCGCACTAATAATCAAGGGGATATAGAAGAGATGCCTGAACTAGTACATATTTTAGGGCATCAAATTATTTCCGAGCCACGTCATTCCAATGGAAGGGAATCCCTTTTCAGCAAGCGAGTGAATCCTTTAGTCAAATAAACATACATAAAATCTTTGTAGGAAGCTAGCCTTCCCTTGGAGTCGTTGAAGTTGAATGAGTGAAGAAGGAGCAAGAAAATCAACAATTTCCTATACTTTCAATGGAACAATAACCAATTCCTTGTTTTGATATGAGAAAACCCAGAAGTCGACCGGAAATGACAAAAAACACACTTTTTTTTGGGTTAAGTCGAATATTATAATGTGTACAACAAAGGAAAATAGCTCAAATATGCATTGCGTGATCAGCCTGATGTTTGGAATGAGAAAGGAGGTCATCCAAATATGGTTGAATGATGTGTTTGATGTCATGAAAAGAGTAATCCATGGCACGTTGAAATGTGGCCCCAACATTCTTTAAACCAAACATGAGTTTCCTGTAAGTGAAAGTGTCTCAGGGATAGATAAAAGTAGTTTTAGGTTTTTCTATCAAGAGAATGTTAATTTGATTATAGCTTGAAAATCCAACCATAAACGAATAAATTTCACAGCCAGCATAGTCATCAAAAATATGGTCAATAAACGGGGTGGGATAATTGTCCTTTGGACATGCATTAATCGACATACACATGAATAGTGCCTTGTTTCTTCATGACAAGGACTACATTTGACACCTAATCAATTAAAGGAACGAGGTATATGAAACCAACTCGAAGAATATTTTCAACTTCAGCCTTAATACTAGCATCCTTCCTAGGATGGACCTTGCGGAGGCACTGCCAAACTGGTTTGGCATCATGATACACCTTAATTTCATGTACAATGATATTTGGGTCGATACTTGACATCTCCTTGTAGGTCCAGGAAAAGACATCTCGGAATCCACGAAAAAGGGCTTGATAAGGCTCAATCTGAGATGGAGAACAATATGCTCCAATGTGTAGATTTTCGACAATACCTTATTTAATTGAAATATCATGAGGTATCATCTTCGATATTCAATAGGTTCTTTTCTAAATTAGGCTCATGGATAGACACGAAATTCATAAAAATTTCGACAAAATGGGGCAATTATACATCATTGAGGCAATTCTCATTGGAATCAAGTGAGGAATGATGGTGATGTTCATCCTCGGTCACATCATCCGACATCATGATATCCATGATGCTTTCATTGGTAGGCAATACACACGAGAAAGGATTAGAAGACGTATCATAATCCCTTGATCGCTCTACCCAATTAAGCAAAAGGGAAGAAATTGCACAAGCCAAATAAATGGCTTCGTAATCTAGCTCACCGGGGCTTAGCAACATTGGATCGCCAAAACTTTTGATGTCAGTTTCATATAAAATCCATGGATTGGCCAGGATAGTAGATTAGTTTGTTCATAAATGATTTTGGTGTTAGGCGATAAAGATATATGATTCGTTAAATTATAGATACACGTGTTAAGTGGAGATAGACAGTGTCACTTTCTACTGGTTCATACGGTTGATTTTGGTGTTAGACGATAGAGATAAGTCCGACGATTTATTAAACGGTTTGGAAGAGAGTACGGCTCGGGAAAAAAGTCTTTGATATGGGTATTGAAGAACGAGGAGCTGTACACAGTCAATATGCAAATTGCAGGACGATAAGCTAAGAAGGGTCGATATGGTTATTAAAGGACGACGAGCTGTGATGAGCCGAGAGTGGCATAGGAATGGAGCACAATCATGACGTCTCTCATAAGCCTAGTTTGCATGATCGCATGGATACTTGGGTTCGTAGTTATATTAACTCATAGACTACTTTTATACGATGCGTGCAGCATTAGAAAATTAGTACTATATGTTCTTGGGTGAAGAATCAATGTTATATATTCCGAAGGTTGTGGTATCTTTTGCTATGTTACAGGATGTTCGTTACATTTATATGCCTAGGCGTTATGCGCATTGCAATTTTGGCAGAGGTTGCTATCGATGGCACCTCTGTGATGTTGGCTTTCGGAAAACATAGACTCGCTTATTAAGTCTGCTAAATTTATTTAGGAAAATAATATATTTAACAATAAGATTTCAAATTTTTATTTTTGAATTTTTTCAAGTTAAATTAGATTAGTGCCACACAGTTAAATTAGATTAGTGCCACAGGGTTACAGGCCCAATAAGTTTTTAGGGATCTGATATTATTCTAATTCTAATAAGTTTCATATTTTAATTATATAGATAAATTAATATATTAAGAAAATTTTATGTAACCAAAATGGTTCAAATTTACAATATTATGTATTATTCTTTTTTCTCAAAATAAATCTGACCCCCCACAATTTTTTTTATACATGGAAAAACAGTAAAGTATGTACATTGTTTAGAGATATTCTTAGTGACAATATTTTATTTCTTTATCATTATATCAACCAATTAATATTTTTAATATAATTACATAATTTAAAGTGATATTGTATTATATATAAATACTTTTAAAAATTTTATTATTAAAAAACAGAATTTACCATCGTATTTATCCCGGTAGCATTTGTAATAATTTTATCCTATAATTATAAAAAGAAATATCTAATGCGAGACCACATTTATAAACGTAAGCCTTGCATATTGCAAATTTCGAATTTATGTACTTGCACAATTACCTATCGTATCGACTGAATTCTAGGCCCAGACTCTTCATATTAAAAATTAAATGTTTGTTGTACTTTTAACGAAGTACCTATCAACGAAGGTAAAAAACAATGTGGTAGAAGCGGAAATTCGTTAAAAAAATATAAAGAAATTGCTTAAACAATTCGACACCCACATATTAAATAAATATCTAAATCTAGTTCGAGTGGTTTACGTATGGCTGATCCTCTGATCCAATCTTGCGCTGCGAGGATTCCTCACCCTCTGGACCATCTACAAAGTCTTCTTCATAAATGTCAACACCCCACAATGTCAATTTCTTCCTCTCACGAAGAGAATTATGATCCGACGATAAGACTGGTTCATCAATATCGTTCTCATGGATTTCACCGGAATGAGAGTCCAAATCCCCACGGATCTCTTGCAGTTTTTCCTTTCCTCCAACTAAAAAATCTTCGATCTTTTCACTGTTTCCAAAAGAACCAGGCATAGGACTATCTAGTTCCTGGTGAAACTGTGGCAGATAACTGTATTTTTCCTTGGAAGGACGGCTTATAAGCTGCTTACCTGTATCGCCAGGATTTGATATAATTACTTGCTGTCTATTTTCATTGCTATATCGGGCTCTCTGTCTAATAATTTTAGGTTCCGTGGCCTCATTTGAGTATAACCTACCATCGACTAAAAGCCCTACATGGGTTCTTTTCCATTTGTTAGAATCGTGCATCCGTCCGGGCATTTTCTCCTCAAATACAAAGCGTGGCTGGTTGTTGTCAATACCATAGACATTTTTAATGACCGAGTTTACTTCTTGCTCTCTGTATTGCCCTTTATGATCCAAAACTCCCCGTGCAAAGTTTTTATATGGTTGCCCTTTCTGTAATGCCTCCACTATCGTTCTTCGTCGCCGTTCGTCATCTCTGATTAAAGTGAATTCCTCCTTTCTTCGTGGTTCTTCATGCGATCTATTGAATTGTTTTCCTTCCTTCCTTGGAGTCTGCCAAGCAGACTCATCTCTGCTTGCATTACAGCTCACTTCGGCACGTGGAGCAGACTTACATTCCTGGTGTCTCCCTGTAGACTTACATTCTTCACGCCTTCCTGGTTTATAAGTGTCTTCTCTACTTGCCATTGTTCTCTCTGGCGCAAAGTGCTAATGAGTTGGAACAGAGAGGTCAAAGATGAAGATATACCGAAGATAGATTTGTTCACGGCGAAGAAGAAACTCGCGCGCTCAGAGGTAATGAAACTCTATGCCATCCTATATTTGTCTCACGCTTTTTGGATGACCGACTTACCTTTTCAATCATTCACGGTTGAAAATTTTAAATTTATTTCAATTTTTTTTATGACCCACTTATCTTAAGTTGGTATTTTAAACGAACAAAGAAGGGTTCGATAAATCCAAAACGGATGTCAAAAATGTTGAACTCATCGTTTACGGAATAATGGTAAAACAAAAAAAATATTTAGAATGGATGGGATGGGTTAATGTTAAGTTAATTCTTGATGTGAAGGTCATTTTTTGGAAGTTTTATGGGCAAAAATCAAGTCATGTTAAGGGCTCTTGTTAGACCATTTGACAAACTAGAGAAAAATGATTGTTAAGTGAAAAAATACAAAGTGAAGTAAAACTAGAGAAAAATGATTGTTAAGTGAAAAAATACAAAGTGAAGTAAAATAATGGATTTTCATAAATAACCATATAAATATGGAAAATGATGATATTAGTTGGGGAGGGAGAAAGAGCAAGAAAAAGTGGAGAAATGGGCAAATATATGGTTTGCATATTAATCCCCTCTCCATGGTTATCCTCACTCCTACCCTCATGATGGTAGAGGTGGAAAAGGGAGTTAATATCAAAACCATATATAAGATATGGTTTGCATATTATTTTTTTTATCATCATTTTCTCTTTATTCTTTCTTGTTTTTAAAAATTATTTATTGCATTTTTTTTCTAAATTAAAATCTTTGTTATCATGTTTTTTTAAGCTTTACAATGTATAATTTTATTCAATTTTCATTTTATAAATAAATTGAAGAACACTACATTTAGGACTTGGTTTTATACTTTTTATTCATGATGGTAACCATAATCAAGGCCATGGGTTCAATTATTCCATAATTCTAAAAGAGTGGTGTTATAGAACCACTTTCGATTCAAGTGAAAGTTATTGTCAATTCCACATTAGTTGGATTTAAAAGCTACTATTTTGTCATTTTTAATTTTGAGGATTTATTTTCTTTATTTTTCCTTAATGGTTTTATTTTTCTTTTCTTCTTCTCGGCAAATTTTGGCTTCCAATTAGTAAGTTTATCCTATACTTCTAATTAAAGAAGACCTCCACAGGTTTTTGTTTTTCTTCAGTTGCATGACGCTTTGTGATTCATCATGAATTAGTTCCTCGGATACACCATGTTTAATATCTTCTAGTTCTATTATTGACTTCATACTACCATTGTTTTTATTTTCTCTTGGAATTGTGGATGAGCTAATGAAAATATTTCAAATATAAATGAATTATTTTTTAGGGCTAGCTTCATTGATTATTTATAAATAAATGGGTGAATTATATGATTCCCTTCATGGAATAATGTTGGATTCCAAAACAATATCGCAAGCCTGACGAATTTTCAAGACCATGAATTTCTTTAATCTAGATGCAAGTTGTTGGAAACGTCACCAATGGTTGTTCTAGATGCAAGTTCCATCAATAATGTTGAGATAGATTACCTAATTTAAAATCATAAGATTTTGAACTAAGCTACTTTTTTCTTAAAATTTTATAATATTTTACTTTTTGTTTGGGAGCTTTTTAATGACATTGAATTCTCACTCATGGATCGAAGGAGAATCTTCAAGGAGGACATTGAGCTAACTTATGGTTTTGAAAATGTGTGTTTTAGACTTATGAAATATATACACATATAAATTTAAAAGGACACAAGTTAACAAAGAGCCTATGAGTTGAAGATTGAATGCAAAAACTATTTAGGTTATGAACACATTTAAAACTATAACTCCTTATTAACTCCAAAATATGGCAAGACCCCCCTACTTGTCGCTATGCATCAATAGCCATGTTTTGCAAATCACTTACCCATTTTGAGTCTATCACTTCTATGGATTCGCCTAAGCATTTATTTCTTGAATCATCATAAAATTTGGTTTATCATAGAGCCACTTCATTTTAAGGAGCCTTTGCTTCTTATTATATTTAAGGCCATGTATGTGCTAGGATATTATTTTCAGTGGGGAAATGGGTTGGTGGAGGGGAATATCACTAAGATCAACTAAACTTGGCTAGAATTGACTAGCATAATTTCTCCCACATCTTCTAGAATTTATTGATTGTTGCTCCTACCCTTCTACTATTCCTCTTTGTGTGGTTTTGGGGAGATTTTAAGGGGGTTCATTTAGCCTCGAAGATAATAAATTAAGTTTTCCATATCTAAGGCTTCCTTCTAACCATGAAAAAAACATTTGAGTAGGATTTTCTAAGAATTTATTCTCGATGTTTAGGGATTAAATTAAGATCCTTATATTTCCATTTTTTTCTCTGTACCTTAGATATATAGGGAGTATAACCTCTATCAGATATATGATAGAGGTTAAATCCCTTCCATCCAACTATTAATTATTGTAAGGATTACTTATAAGCTCTTACATGATTTTGTGTAATGAATTTCTACCTATTTTCAATGCTATTATCTTTGTGTATAATCATTTTGTGTTCCCTAACATGATATGAGTATTACCTACCGTTGAGTATGAGGCCCACACTGTTTCTTTTAAATTTTTTAGAATCATGCATTCATTTGGGTGTTTTCTCCTCAAATACAAAGCGTGGTTGGTTGTTGTCAATAGCATAGATATATTCAAACACCAAGTGTACTTCATTCTCATTTTACTTCTCTTTATGATCCAAAAGTTTACATACTAAGTTTTCATATGATTTCCCTTTTTGTAATGCATCTAGCATCATTCTCTCTCTCCTTCAGTCATCTCAAATTAAATTAAATTCCTCTTTCCTTCATGGTTCTTCATACGATGTATTAAATTTCCTTACTTCATTCCTTGGATTCTGCCCAAGAGAGTCATGTATGATTGCATTATGGTTCACTTTGGATTGTGTATCAAACATACATTCCTCGTCTCTTCCTTCTTTATAATTTCCTTCTCTACTTGTCGTTGTTCTCTTTGGTGAAAGTTACTAAGTTGGTACAAAAAGGTCAAAGATGAAACTATAGCGAAAATAGATTTATACATGCAAAATATGGAACTTTCACTAAGATGTAATGAAAATATATGCAATCATATATATGTCTGATTCCTTTTGAAGGAATTATTTATCTTTTCAATTATGGATGGCTAGAAATTTTTAATTTTTTTTTATTTATATTCACAGGATGATGCCATTAATGCCATGAAATGATTAAGGAAAACACCTATAAACATTGGTCTCACAAAGCTAGTGTATGCAAGCACCCATTCACCATCGCCATCACCACCTCATTTCGTCCATTGTCTTTTCCTCAACCATTCATGACTTGTCCTCAACTTGTATTCCTCGTTAAATAAGCATGATATATTAAAATGTGAAAAGTGTTTCTCCACAAGAATCATCACCTCCAAGTATTCAAGTAGTATTGCTGGATAGGAACCGAAACCTCCAAATATTCAAGAAATATAGTCCCACAAGAACCAACATTTGCAAAGTAATGTCAAGAATTCAACGAGCAAGATATTTGCTTGCATGAGGACATGCAAACCCTGAGGCATGGGTGGACATTGCACCTTGAACATGCCCATTTTTCCATTAGACAATATCACCATTCATACTTTAAATCCCCATGTTTTTAACTCATCTCGTATCATAATTCCTCAACTTGTCACCAAATCACATTTTGCATCCTATGGTTGATTATCATTAGGTTTCTTATATTTTCAATGGTTAAAGATGATTTTTCCATTATTTTCTAATGACGGTTTTTCTAAGTTCCTTTCTCATAGGGTTCCATTGAAAAAATTCTTCACAAGTCAGTAAAACTATTTACAGTAGATTAAGTACGCAACGAAAATGTTGTGGTTGAAAGTATGGAGTTTTTGATCAAATGGTCAAGAATATAGACATTTCAAGAATTGAATCATGCTTAATATACCCTCTTTCATATAGCCATTGAACCGTTCAGAAAAATTCATCACCAAAAGGAAGTTAAGGTTAAAACAATTTTTAAGTACAGTTCTTAAGTACAAAATTTCTATAATGTGAATGATTTATGTTCTGAACAGTTTTGGTTCTAAATGGGTTAGCCATGTGGAGGACCAAGATTGGGATAAATCACTTCATGCTAAAAAAGGGACAATTTTGTTACAAGACAACACAATTGAGTCTATTTGAATCTAGGATCCTTCATGAAGATGCATAGTCAATTTAGGGTAATCTGAAATGCCCAAATTTGTACAAACTGTTGAAGTTTCCATAGTTAGAAATATGTCGATTAAATCTGCATTTGATAGTTTCCTTTTAAAGGTTAATCTAATTGAACTCTCGGAGGCATTGAAGACAATTTAATGTTGTGTTGTTAAAACTTTGTTTCAGAAGATCCTAAACTCTGTATTCTCACATTTAAGCTTTGATTTAGCTTATTTTCGGCATATTTGATTGTGAGTCATGATCTTTAGGTTTTGAATTCCATTTCAATGTAGTCAAATAACTCGCTCCAGGCATGGGAGGGCCCACCAGTTCTGGAACCGGGCCCCATAGCTAGTATAGATTAGGAATTGTGTGATATTGAAGAGTTAGTTTCCATCGATTTAAATTTTGCTGAGTCTGTAATCTTGCACTTAAACTTTGGTTTGATTCATAGGTGTTTAGTAATCATTTGTATCGAAGGTTAAATGATTAGAGAGATTGTTTTTGTTGACTATGGTATTATACCTCACTACCATTAAATCCATGCTCACATAATCGTTTGAGAACCATACTCTATTATTTCCATCGACAAGTGATCATGAATGAATCAAGATTACACAGTTAAGAGTTTCCCTGTTATGGAATGGATTTAAAGTTAAAACAATTTCAAAATATGCATGTGTTGCGTCATGTAGATTCACATATGAGTTGAGTATTTCTCATGCTGATGCAGGTGCATGTGACTTGGAAGGGGAAAAATCTTTTGATTTATTCCAAAAATCAAAAAGATTATCTACAGGCAAGGAGTGGGATCCTTTGCCTTATGTTTTTTAGTTAAAATTAAGATAAAAAAAATAGGGAATAAAGCTTTCAGCTTTAAATCATTGTGTAAAAGGGAAAAAGCCTGCTTTTTCTAAGAGATAAGGAGAGGATCTATTCCTTATCTATGTATCGATTATTATTATAAATAAAAGAGGCAGCTGAACTCTCAAGATTAGAGAGGAGAGGCATGCTAAAAGAATTGTAATAACTTTTCTCTTCGCGTTCTCATGAGTGAATGGGTTCCTGTTGAATTATATATATGTATCCAATGATTTCATTAGCTGTATATTGAAATGATTTAATGTATATTGAAATGATTTACTGTGTATTGCATGCGTTGTATATGGATGCGTTGATATTGAGCTCTCGGACCGGTTGTTTACACGGAGTAGTTATCGTATACTCTTAAGGAACCAGTGACAGATGTGATACAAGATAAGATTTGCTGGATTATTTCTTTGGTTTATTTTGGGTATCGTTTAAAGGGAAGTGGAGCGTTCCAAACAAAGACAACACTGTCCAGATATATCAAAAGGAGAGCGCCTGCAATTAGTTAGCTGTCGGGCGGATTCACATGACTGTGGGTGCAGTTTGTAAGTGGTGCCTGTGCGCGTGGAGAAGCAGGAGCATGGGGTTACATCTATATATAATATATATATTATATATATATATATATTATATATATATATATATATATTATATATATATACTGTGTATTAATCCCGCATATGTATATATGTTGACACAATAACCTGTGCGTAAGGCGGTTAAGATAATGGTAAATCTCAGTGATTGTAAGTTCAGAAATACTCTATATATGCGTGGAATTTCGATGGTGTGTGTGGTGCATGGATTCCACATTTGTTGTGCGCGTGTATTGTAAACTGCTGACCGAGAGCGCTGGCTCCTTAACCTCTGTTCAACTGTGCGCATGAAGACATCTGCTAGTCTCAGACTTTCATTTGCAAACAAGGTGAAATGGTTGTGAATGCAGTTGTTTTCTGAAAGAACGTTTAATCAATTTAGTTTGATATATATATTTAATAAGAACAACGTGGTATTTTATGGTATAATGTTAATGTTGGTATGGTATTATATCAAGTGTAAGTTCACCTGTGCGCACATATTTTCCTATGAAATGGAGATAAGTAACGATGGTTTTTGGATGAAGTTTGAGAAGTCTGAATGAGAGCTGTATTAAAAGATCCTGGTTTGCAGGCTATGGGCAGCCTGTCATTAAGTTGGTATCACAGCAGTAAGATTCTGCGGAAGGAGGTAGCAGTAGAGGAAGGTGAGATGATTTCCTGATTTGAAGTTTATGAATTGAAGTTTATGGTTGCAGAGGAGTGGCAGTGAACCTTAAGAATCCAATAAGGAATTGGATAGAGAGAACAACTGAAGTGTTCTCAGGAGAGAGTGGGAGATTGAAGAAGCCTAGAAGGAGCAAAGGTGTTGCTCAAGAAGAGGTTCTAGACGGAGAACTCATGCTTACCATGAGACTAAGTGAGGAGAGCTTAGTGAGGTAAGATTGCAGCCAGGACGACTAGCTGTTGCAGAGGCTTGTTACAAAGGAGCTGACTACTAATAGTCATAGCAGAGGTTCATGAAAAAGCCACAGTAGAGGACATAAGAAAGAGGATGCCAAGGTAAATGGCAAGAAGATGAGTCAAGAGGAAGTTGAAATGGAACAAGGAGAATTTCTGAGAGATAGTGAACATGAAGACTTGAAGACTGAAACTTCAAGTAAGGAGAAGGGGTCACATGGTTTTAAATCTGACAATTTGTGTATGTTTGCAGGTGAAAGACAATTGGCTGATATTGTCATAAAGAAGGCATCTAATTAGGATGTTGATGCAGAGAAAGAAGGACCAGCTGAAGATTGGTCAAAAGTTGTTGAAGGTATAAATGGTTATGTGAAGTTTCCAAAATCTACTCCTAATGAAGTTATTGAATTATACTGGAAACTAGATCTTCAGAGAAGAGAACTGGAGAGACAGAGAACTCATGCACATGTTAATTTGCTAAGGAAACAACGCAGGGAAGTTTTCATGAAGGATAGTCAAGAAGCAGAAGATGGTAAGAAGGCAAGACTACCTGACAGTCTCATGGTGAATACAGATCAACATGTTGAAATATTGCTAGAAAAAGCTGAGGAGAAAGCCAATGAAAAATTTTTGGGTCCTGAAAAAGACTTGAAGCTACAGAGAGAAAAGTTCGTGACTGAATCCACAAATAAGACAAGTGGGTCTTGTGATTTTAATGCTAACAATTTGATTGTGTTTACAGGTGATGAGCCAAAGTATGTTGCAGAGGGACAGGAAGCTTGGGAGGTAGCAACATATATGGTGGCAATGGAAGCAGCTTCGATGGTAGCAACTGAATTAACAGAAATTGGGAACAACAATAGTAAGCTGGACATAGAAATTGAAAAAATATGGCAGCTGATGATGCAGCGATCCAAATGGAGGAAAATAGAAATAGCAGCAAGCAAGATCGATCAGAACTTGAACCTGATTGACAGGAAGAAGAAGATGGAGGAAAAGACAACAGAAATGCAGCGGCAACAAAGGAATAAATCATTTGGACGGTTGCAGAACAAAGTATGGGATCTAGGAAGATCAAGACCATAAACCACATGATTAGGAGACCATGAAATTTTTCTACCTTGGGTGTCTGATGCAGGCGCATGTGACTCAGAAGGGGAAAAATCTTTTGATTTATTCCAAAAATCAAAAATATTATCTACAGGCAAGGAGTGGGATCCTTTGCCTTATGTTTTTATGTTTTTTTAGTTAAAATTAAGATAAAAAAAAATAGGGAATAAAGCTTTCAGCTTTAAATCATTGTGTAAAAGGGAAAAAACCTGGTTTTTCTAAGTGATAAGGAGAGGATCTATTCCTTATCTATGTATTGATTATTATTATAAATAAAAGAGGCAGCCGAGCTCTCAAGATCAGAGAGGAGAGGCGTGCTAAAAGAATTGTAATAACTTTTCTCTCCGCATTCTCATGAGTGAATGGGTTCCTGTTGAATTATATGTATGTATCCAATGATTTCATTAACTGTATATTGAAATGCTTCAATGTATATTGAAATTCTTTACTGTGTATTGCATGTGTTGGATATGGATGCGTTGATATTGAACTCTCGGACCAGTTGTTTACACGGAGTAGTTACCGTATACTCTTAAGGAACCAGTGACAGACGTGATACAAGATAAGGTTTGCTCGATTATTTCTCTGGTTTATTTTGGATATCGTTCAAAGGGAAGTGGAGTGTTCAAAAGAAAGACAACGTTATCCAGATATATCAAAAGGAGAGTGCCTGCAATTAGTTAGCTATTGGGCAGATTCACATGACTGTGGGTGTAGTTTGTAAGTGATGCCTGTGCGCGTGGAGAAGCAGGAGCACGGGGTTACATATATATATATCCACTGTGTATTAATCCCGCATATGTATATATGTTGACACAATAACCTGTGCGTAAGGCGATTAAGATAATGGTAAATCTCGGCGATTGTAAGTTCAGAAATACTCTATATATGCATGGAATTTCGATGGTGTGTGCGGTGCATGGATTCCACATTTGTTGTGCGCGTGGATTGTAAACTGTTGACTGAGAGTACGGGATCCTTAACCTCTGTTCAACTGTGCGCATGAAGACATCTGCTGGCCTTGGACTTTCATTTTTAAACAAGGTGAAATGGTTGTGAACACAGTTGTTTTCTGAAAGAACGTTTAATCAATTTAGTTTGATATATATATTGAATAAGAACAGCGTGGTATTTTATGGTATAATGTTAATGTTGGTATGGTATTATATCAAGTGTAAGTTCACCTGTGCACACATATTTTCCTATGAAATGGAGATAAGTAACGATGGTTTTTGGATGAAGTTTGAGAAGTCTGAATGAGAGCTGTATTAAAAGATCTTGGTTTGGAGGCTATGGGCAGCCTGTCATCACATGCATATTTGAAGTGTGAACAATTGTTTCATACCTCAGTTTTGTAGTAAGGCATTTTGAGAATAATTGGAATGGTTTCATTTTGGTAATTGTAGCATATGATTTCAATTAGAAATAGCTTGCATTGATGCAATATTTAGATTAAGTTGATTTCATTATTGTTATGCAAATTGATTAAATCATGAGAAGATTATTGCAGTAGTATAAGAACAGAGTATTTTATTTGATTTCAGAATGGTTATTGCAGTAGTTTTAAACTAAAATAAGCTTTGATCATTGAGTCTTTTAATTTAAGCGTGTTAATTCAGGCAACATAGAAATATTTATTTGAAACTGTCATTTTGAAGCTTTGAAGGTGTGAACTATATAGAATTAAAAGATGAGTCTCAATTATTATTGATTTGTGTTATCCGAGGAATTAGATTAGCTACAATTTGGTTTTAATTATGGTTATTTTTTGCATTAGAATAGGGTTTATTTCAACTGCAAGTGTGATTATTTTCCTGCATTAGATTAAGATTACCTCCTTTCATTATACTAAGCGTGTTTATTTTTAGCCATTAGATTATGGTTACCTCATTGCATGTGTGCTTACTTTTCTACACTAGATTAAGTTTCATTCCATTGCAAGATTGGTTACTTTTGACAGTAGAGTTATGTTTCCTTACGTGTCATTTGTTTCGATTGCTTTGATTTTTATAATTTGATTGCTTGAGACAATGTTAGTTTAGAATCTTTTGCATTCTATACTTAATTCAGAAATAGGAATTTTATATTAATTTAGGTTAGATGCTCTGATCCAACATTACTTGCGCTTGTGCCTTGAAGATTATGACTCCGGGATTGATAATTTAATATTGGAATTATTACACATATAATTTCCTCGACATAGAGGAATGCGATCACTTTATCAAGCCATGTTTTAAAAATATGGCCTAAATGGATGCTACATAAGCATCCACTTTTATTATTCTCTCTAGATAAGACTACAAAAATGTTTTCTTAGATATGGAGCAATACATAATTGAAAAAATGGAACCCCTTTTCATTTTAATAGCATATATATAATATAACCTACTAGCCATCTAGCTTTAGCGTTTTAACTTCATCAAGCCTCAATTAGTGATAAGTTTATTTCGCTATCTAGAATATACTTGAAAGTATACATATAGTGACTCATATAATCATTAGTAACGTGGATGTGGCATCCACCCATACCATGGTGGTCAATAAGGAAGATTAGGTTGTGGGTGGCATAACTTTGGCATATGAGCTCTTATTGAGCTAACTTTTTCACCATTATAAATGTCTCCATGTGCACGTAAACTCCAAGACTATGTGCATAGTATTCGGAAATTTTAACTTCAAGAAACACCATTTGATATCTCACAATGGATCTAAAAGTTTCTACACCTTACATTCCAAATTATAACATATGATATATCATTTAAGTTTTCAATTTGTGTTTGGTTAGATACAAAAATTCCTAGATACAAAGAGTTACCATGCAATCACGTCTTTTGTGACTATTCAACCTCTTCATAGGATCCTTAAAATGAAAACAAATTATCTTCCAACTCCTTTTTAGCTTTAGAAATTTCTACAAAGTCCTTTTTTCATGGTTTCAATTGGATTTCCACATTTTTGTAAACATGATAAATTGTGAATCCATTTAGGTTATATAAGTTAGTCCAAATTTTATTTTTCCTCCAAGAAAATGCAGATGAGCTAACACAAAAAATTCAAATTTAAATGTCTTATATTTGGTGCTAGATTAAATTTATATTGCTAAATTGGTGGAACAATGGTCCAAGTTATTTTTTGGAGGAATAGACATATCTAGAAAGATGTCCCAGGCTAGGTGATTTTTTACATTAGGAATCTATCCAATCTGGATGTGGCTTGTTGGAACCTCCCCTATGGCTGTTGCAAGGGAATGTGACATTAATAAGGTTGTGGTCAACTAGTTGATTGTAGAGTATAAGATATTAAAATAAGCTAGCTTCTGCTTCTAATTATCTAATGAGAGATATTTACTAACATTAAATTTTCCCCTAAGAATCCAACTAGATCTACTATGAGCACCTAGAGTTGGCTTATTCTTATGAAAACGTGGGATTTATCTTTAGGTAATATCACCTCATATACATTTGAAATGAGGTATATTTCCACAAATCCTATCAGTTGAAAATTAACCATTGCAAGTATGTAGGTGGTGAACATGTCTAAAATTATAACTTCTAGTGAACTCTAGCAGATGGAAAGAACCCTATGTTATCCTTTTGCATCGATAGTTGTGGATTTACAACCTACTGCCCACTTTGAGGCTATCAATTCTATGGATCAACTAGATCGTTTTGTTTCTTAAATAATCATAAAATTTGGTTGATTAGAGAGCTACTTAGTTTTATGGAGTCTTTATTTTCCCTTGTAGTTAACGACTCCGAAATTAACCTGATTCTCTCATAGTTGACTAGCATTTCTCCTATCGTTTCTTAAATTTGTTGTTTTCTTTTAATTCTATTATACTTTACCTCTTTCTGTTGTTTAGCTTAGTATTTAAAGCGATTCATATGAACTCTACGGTGAGTGCCTATGTTTTTATACCTGTTGATTCCTTTCGAGATATGAAACGGGATATAAAGTAGCCTATGTGAAGAATTTTTACTTGGGTTTTAGGGATAGAAATATGATCCTTTCCTTTCCAATCCTTTTTCTATGCTTGGGAGATCATGGGAATCAAGATCCATATACTTTAGTTATCCTTTGTCTTCGTCCATTTCCTAATCGACCAAAATAATTTCATAGAGGACTAGTTCTTGAAAATATTTGGCATTAGAGGGGATCACAACTGACTAAAAAAGAGTAATACAAGTGGAACCCAAATCCTTCATATCCAATTCAGTCCATGTGGTTGAGGAACGGGACAACCATGGTGTTTCTATGTCTAATTAAGTGAGGGATTCAAATTTTGTGTTGAGGTTGGGTGTTTCTCTAGGGTGTGGAGGAAGAGGGGTATGCTGATATCAAAACTAAGAAAGGGGTTGGATGAGGCGCTTTGAATCTCTATTGTTGAGTTGAGCTTATGATGTGGAAAATTTCTATAAACATTCACATATTCATCAAGTGTTTTCTTCCATAAATCATACCAGTAATATATTCACCAGCTTGTGCTGGGAAATTTTTGTAGAGATACCCATATTCCTCGACGATTTTCTTCCATAGATCACACTAGTAATAAATGTCAATAGATTCTTGTAGGTGTATAAATATTGTTATGTAAACATATACACATGCAGAGGAAATGTTTTCGTCATGCTTAATTGAATTAGATATTTTGACAAAGTTACCCAAAGGATTTACAGTCCTCTCAACTTTTGCTTCCTCCCAAAACTCATGTGGAATTGATTACATTGATATGAATATTAGGATAATTATGAAATCCTACTTTTTTGGCATAAATATCTTGGTCCAAAATAAAAGATATAAGCCAACAAAATTGAAGAAATAGGGTTTGTTTTAACATATACGCAATTGATGTTCATCATTGGCAAGATGATGGTGAAGAAACCATTGGACCCTACATTTGGCTTCACCTTTTATTTGAGCCACCACTTGTTCCTTAGTCATTACTTGGGACCTCTCTTAGTTGGTCAAATTTCTAAGAATTTTGTATGAAGAATTTTTTGGAAAAAGAACTATGTTTTCAAATTTAATTTATCCAACATTTTGAGGGGATATTCCACCCATCATATGGGGCATAAATTATTTTATATTATAGTAAGAGATGCTACAAGGAGAATAAATATAATGGGGAGAAAATTAGTTGTTATGAAAAAAATGAATTAATTAACAGAAATAAGTATAAGTTATTGAAAGAAAGAATGAAGATGAAAGGAATGGGAGGAAGGAATGGTCAAGTTATAGGAGAAAAAGTATTAAATATATGATAGAGCAGAGTAAAGGTTCATAAAATTAATATTTTGAAGAGGCTTATAAACTATTAAATGTTAAAATTTTAATTTAACCTAAAGAAAGACTTAAACAAATTAAAAATCTTTGAAGAAAGATAAAAAAATAATAGTGGATTTATATATAGTTAATTAGATAATTGGAAATCAAGAAAAAAATTGAGATAATGTGAATAGTGGAAGAATAACTAGAATAGGGAAACATCAACTATTATAATAAATTATAATAATTATTATTAAATGA